>VYXD01015740.1:1618-92595 GCA_013397195.1 Hylia prasina
AGAGAAGGAGAGAGGTGGACCCCTTTTGTTCATCCAATGAGCTGTATATTTTACACCAGTAGAGCCCCAGGACCAGGTGCATCTGAAGGGTGAAATTCCAGTTAGTTTTGTTCCAGACGAGTAGGGTCTGGCTGACACATGCAGCTTTCCAAGATGTTTGCTCAGCACACACCCAGCGAGCTGAGGAAAGGTAAGGAGCATTATTCATACTATGTACGTACAACAAATAACCCACTACAGACTTGTCCCAGCTTTTTTTCCTTCTGCTGCCCAGTGAGGATGCTGAGTCTGAGGAGTCTGAAAATGCAGAAGACAGTCTGGAAACTCAAGATCTTTTGCAGCTGCAGACATCTAGTTAGAAAAGT
Source organism: Hylia prasina (assembly GCA_013397195.1). Lineage (NCBI taxonomy): Eukaryota > Metazoa > Chordata > Aves > Passeriformes > Sylviidae > Hylia > Hylia prasina. The sequence goes on from VYXD01015740.1 coordinate 1,984, forward strand.
TTTGCTAGGATGGAAAACCTGCCAACAGCAAGCGGAGAATGAGATGTTACACCTGGATCAAGAAGAAATGTTACAAGGGATGAGTCAGCAGGAAATAAATGCCTGGCTTGGAGAGGTTTGGCTTAAAAAATGAAGAAACAGCAAAAAACAACCTAAAACCCGGGGCTTAACAAAAGCCAAAGTAAACAGCAGATTATAAACAATAATGTGAAGGAGCAAACCTGGTATAGGATGATGTTGGAAAAATAAGTTAGACTTTCATCCACACAAGATTTCTGTTTGTAATTAAGAGGTAACAAAGGATTATTCATGAGCAGTTTTCCTGTGGCCTTTCCCTGCTTCCCACTACCCACTCAGCTGGTCAATGGATAGCCAGCACAACAGGAAATCCTGATGGCCTCAATCAGCAAGGAGGAGGCTGAGACTTGATGGCAAACCTGTGTTTGGTGTCAAGCAAACATTCTTTTCAGCCATGCCAGGAGTTCAGCCATCTTCCTCAGGAAGATATCAGCTGGGCAATGAGTTTAAGTAGCTAACATTTACAAAGTAAGAAGTCTGTACTGATGATTGCAGATATTGCAAATTGTTCCTACTTCTGATGGCATAATGGGGAAACATCAAAGGTTTCCACCAGTTTCGTGGTTGTTTGGAATGAGATAGGCAGTGAGCCCAAACCTGCCTTGGCAAAAGCCTTCTGCGTTGTGCAGCTTAGCTGTCCTGCCAGCTATCTGAAGCAGGGCATTTCTTATCTCCAGTTCTTTTCCATAAGGATCAAGTGTTCCTTGTCATTTGGCTTTTGAAAAAAGGCTCTGTATGGTTATTAGCTGTAAGGCTATTCCTAGGCTTTAGGCAGGATGGAGATTGTTAGGCTAGTTTCACTGTAGTGTTGACCTACTCATGATCTCCTTATCCAGTGTCAGACTGTTATCCTGACCAGGCACCTCACTGGCTCCTGCTTAGTTTCATAAGCCTGCCTGGAGCAGATGATTAACCGGTGCCCCGTTCAGCTTCTCTTCTGCACACCCTTTTGTGATTAAGAGCCCTCTGGTGAAAGATGAAGATGTATTTGTGTAATTATGCAGGAATTCTCTGTTAACCTCCCTCAATTATTTTTAAAAGCATGTTGCTATGGGAAAATGCTTTTGGAGTCAGTTATTTTAAAGCTTTCTTCTTGGATACTTAAACGCATCCTTCCCCTATTCTCAGATTTGTGGACCAACATTTACCCAGCTGGTGAATGTAGTAGATGTAAAGGATGTTGTTCACTCTGCTGGGAATGAAGCATCATACACAGAGCTCCAAAACCTCCAAGCAAACCAGTGCAGTGCTTAATGAGCACTGACCTCTATTAAAAAGTGAAGAAAATTACAAATAGTAATTTTTAAAATTTAGGACTAAGTTTCTTTTCCTCACCATCTTAAAAGTGGACAAAGCAGGAATGGTACAAAGCTAATAATTACTTCTTTTAGAAACAGAAAAAGAGGAACAGAGTCCAAGTTGGACAAAGTTCAGGGGCTGCTGTTTCCTTCAAGTGAATTTACCTAAAATTCCAGTGAGCTCTAAATCAAACTTTTCATTGCATAAGGTGCTGCTCCTGAGTTGTGACTGATACTAGGCATTTATATTCCTTTGGTTTAAAGGGCTGGCCACCACTGTCATGGAAAACATTAATGTCAGCTTCACCTTTTTGCAAAACAGTCAGCATTTGGTTTGGCTGAAGAAAAAATATTTTGGAATGGACCTCAGTGACCTTCTACTAATTGATAGCTGGCCTGAAACAGGCAAAGGTGAGTCACCAGTTGCACGGGGTTGAAATCCAACCCATACATCTGTAGCACATCTTGCATAGCCAGTGCAGTTGATGTTGTTGAGGCTTCTAAGCCTGATGTTCTCAGGCTTCAAAAGAACTTTGAGAGCCTCTGATCGGATTTTGATCAGATACTGTGTGCAACAATCTCTGGGAGGGGACGAATTTAGGCATATACTCTGTAATGTCTGGGTATTTGGGGTCTGCTGTTCTGTATGCATTTTCCTGGGGAATTTGGTGTTCCTCAGAAAGAAGGAAATTCTGGGATTCCCAGTGTTCTGGTGAATGCGTTCCATCAGATCATTGATGGAAACGAGGGAGTTCACCCTCTCTTTTATTTATATGTCTATTCCTTTCAGGGTATCTGACATGTTTTTAATGAAGTCCATAGTACTTGCCACCCCCTTTTTAGCTCTAATCCAATGGGGAAATTTATATTCTTCCAGGGTGGGAGTGCAAGGACTCCATTACTGAATTGACTATAGGTATTTACTGAACTTCTGAACCTCCTTCAAGCTGCTACAACAAGCAGAATGCAATGAAGTTTTCAGAAGAGGAACCTCTTTGTTGCTGGCAGGATGTTGTATTGTGTGGAGGGGAACAAATTGTGTAGCATTTTACATTTCATGCCCCAATTTTTAGCCTCTCCTTGAAATGTTCTAAGTCCATTCTGTTTTCAGATTTTATTAACAATTTCAATAGTATCCTCTGGGTAAATACATTCTGCAACAGTTTCCTTGCGTGCCAAATTCCCAGCTTACAGCCCTCCCTGACAGCCTGACTGAAAAAACTTTATTGTAGTATTATTCTCAATAATTTAGTAAGTCTTAGTGTTTGCAGGAATAATCCAGATCCTGAAAACACCTTCTATACCCAGTGCATGATCTGGAAGCACTCATGTTGTTATCCTCATACAGCAGGCACAGAACCACTTGTACTTTTCTTATAAAGTGCTATAATTTTGCCCACCACAGTTGAGTCCTTTCTCTTTTTTTGGAAAACTTCCCTTGTGGTTTTAAGAGCCATGGTTTCCATTATCTCATTTTAAACAAATGAGGCAGGGTATTTGTTGAGACTCACTGAGACAGCAGGGTCACATTCTGCTTGCACACAAGGCTGCTGAACAGAGTTTCAAGTCTACATCTCCACTTAAGGATGTATTTTCACCTTGCTTAGCATATAATGGCAGCCAGTAAGATATTTTTTTCTTTGTTCTGGGCTGTGGGGTTTTTTTTTCCCTCCAAGATAAAGTGCATTGTATTTCAATCAGGAGATTACCATTTTCCTTTTCCTTTCTGGAATTCAGAAAACTTAACATCACCAACTTTCTTGTTTACTTTGAAGAATCTCGTCTATTTTGTAGGGATATACAAAAGCCCAACACCTCTAGAATTTGCCTCAAGCAATTTTTTTTCCCCCACAAAAAAAAAAAGAAGACATGGAAACACTATAAAAGCTTTTTCTAGGCACTTTGTTGCAAGTAGTTTGCACCTGAAATTTGCAGGTAGAGAAACAAAATCTGTCATCACCAAGTTTCTGAATAGTAGAATTGTTGGAAAAAAAAACCCAAACCAAACCAAACAGAAAACCCCAGGGCAAACAGAGAAAAGTTGTTTTCCACAGCTGCAGATGAAATGAAGCATAAATTATGGCTGACAAAGTATCATCAAGGTATCTCAAAGTCAATAGGCAATTGGCATTTGTAAACGCTGGTGGTGGGGGAAATTTTGATCCAGTTTTCCAATCTCCCTTGCCTTTCCAGCATCTAGTTTAAATCCAATACAGATGCCTGCAGGTAGGAGCTTTCTACACTTAGAAGTATAGGAGCCTACAATTTTATAGCTGAAGGTAAGAGTTGGATGCCTCCAGAGAGCTACACAGAGTGCACAAAGCTACCTTACACTGGTTGTTACAGGTCTACCCACCCATATCCTCTCAGGCAGCGAGGCTAGCACGGGGCACGTTAAATCATGTGCTTTCCTCTGTATTCTTTAAACAGTAAGAATAGCATAGGATTTCAGGATCTTAAGGAAAATGCATTTTCCAAAACATCTGCAATATCCAGCTAGTTTGAATTGTTTTGTTGGCTTTGCACACATGCACGAACACAGCCACATTTTCCCAAGGTCTATGATGTAGTGAGGCACAAAAATCATGTTCCTTAGTTATGGATTGTACTGGAAAGGTGACTTCTGTAGTTCCTTACAAAGTGAACTCCCCAAAGACCAAGAAGGCAGAGTGAGGTGACACCCTTTACCTCTTGTGTCTTGGCGCAGCGAGTCTTTGGTAATGATCTGCCAAACTGAGCCCCAGGGAAGCAGGGCTCCAGCCCAACCTTCCTCTCCCACTCTCCTTGGTGAGATGAGGGCTCCCACCAAGCAGCAGGAGAGCTGAGAATATGGAGACTCCTTTCACTTTGCCTTGGATCTGTGGGGAGAAAAGTGGCCACGTCTCCTCCTTTAGAGACTTGGTCCAGGAGGAGAGGATGCAGCAAGGAGAGACTAGCCCTTTTTGAGAGCTAATGTGGTAACTTTTTCCAGCTTTTAATTCTGTTTTCCTCTTCACTTCTTCCCTTTCCAAGGAGGGTTGAGAAATACCACAACACATCCCAGGCATCTTCAGCTTGGACTGTGCTACTAAGATTTGGCTGATACCCTGGGGGGAGACAATCTGTCTGAAATTCCTCTGAGGCTGTTAGGAGACTGTGCTCCTTTGGGCCTGAAGAGGACAAGTTTGATGAGTCTCTGGAGAGACTGTAAAAAATAACATTTAACTATTTTACCCTATTGTCCTCCGTGAGAGTAGTGGAAGAGGACACGTGTATCCTCCCACTCACGGGAACATTCTGGCAGTGAATTTTCAGTCCCTATGTACAGCATGAGAAGATAATAAGGACTGAAAGACTTTCCAACGGAGTCCACATACAAAACCCACCTTGTTCTTACTTCCAGATAACAAATAGGTGGTTATTAATAGGATCAATCTCTACAAACCTCCTTGGGATTCAATCTGAAAATGATTCAATAATACCGTGGATTCTACTGGCTGTACATGGAATGCAGTTATTCAACACATTGGTTGTGTCCTGGTATTTGTGATCATGTCTTTGCTTTCTTTCCTGAGAGGGGAAAAAAAGTGTCTATTTACTAAATTCTGTCATCATTATAATGCTTAGTCCCCAAGGCCAGAGACATTATTTTCCATTTTCCATCGATATCCAATGCCCTTCAGCTGCACTGCAGATTAGCAGACACAGGTGCTAAATTTAGTAGAAATAGAGTGCAAAAGTACTAATTAAACTAGTCACGACAGCCACTGCCTTTAGCAGTGATGCCTTCCAGGCATCCTTGGGAAAAAACAAAGCATGAATTAACAGGTTTTCCAAAGAGCTGTGCTGGGCACAGAGGCCTGCTGAGTGCAATCTCAATACAGCTACACTGTCTGGAGTGGAACTTTTCCTTATGTTATCTCACCTGTGAGGTTCAGTGCCAACCTGTAGAGGACCAACAGGTTCATAGCCTGGAAAAAGAGATGCACTCAGCTGTCCTGAGGTGAGTGGGGCACTTGGGGTTTGTGCTAGCTTGATAGAAGTTTAGTGTGTCCTGGATTCTGTCCACCTCTCTTTTTGGAGCTCATATCTAAAAGCATCATTTCATTCTACTCTGCAGCAGAAATAGCAGCAGGATGGTGTAACCCAGCAAACGGAAAGATAATTTCTCTAATTCTCACTGCTAAAGTGAGGACTTCCTTGGGTTTTTTTCACTCCTTATGGAAGAGAGTAAAAATGAATTTTCTTTGAGTAATTTTTACCCTCATTTTTGCAAGAGCAATGATATTCTTTTTAATGATGCCTTTCTTTTAGTGACACCATGGAAACCTTGGGATTTCTAAAGGATTTGAACAACATAATTCACTGGGAATTTGAGAACAATTCTCCTGCTATGCCAGAGAAAAGAGCTCAGCCTTTTCTCCTTGAAAGCAAAAGTAAAAGCCTTAAAACAAAGTAAATCCAACAAACAAAATCCTGAGTTTGGAGCTGTACTTGCTTGAAGTGAAATTCGTGATTAGTAATGAACTGCCACAAAATGTACCAGTTAAGTCCTAGCTGAATCCTCAAAATAGGTGTTCAAGATGCATATGCTTTGTGCTGATGCTCTCTGCAGGAGTGAATTGCTCTCCAAGTTCTGTTTGTTTGCTGAAACTAAGAGAAAGCTAGCAATGCTTCCCACAGATCCCAAGCTTATGCTTTCATAGCTCACTCAAGCTTCTGGCATTTTGTGAAATAATTAAGGAATGGGTACAAATGCATTTTGGAGTTGGAGTCTGAATGCACTATCAATATTTAAATGTACTGAGTAGCTGCATGTGTGTTGTAATTGTATGGCTGAGTTAAACTTCTCCAGCAGGTGCAACATGCAAAGAAAACCAGCACATCCCTTTTTAGACAATTCACACTGAGCTGTCAGCAAGAGCAGAAATGGACTAATAAGTAGCTAGTGTCATCAGCTGTCTGCAAATGGTGATGATACCATTGAAACAGATGAGATGAAAACAATATGAGTAGACACAGCAGGAGAGTCCCCACGGGCCAAGTGGTATTTCATGCAATTGTATGAGCAAGCTCACACTGTTTCCTTGAAACATAAGAACTTATCTTAAACAATCAGTGCAGCTTATCAGTTCAGGACAAGTAAACTGGTAAGTTGGGTTCAATGGATTAGACTTTGAATATTGCTGTCATCTTTGATTGGCATGCTGGGGAGATGGAGAAAAGCTCTTGAAACAAGAGGGTAAAAAAGGCCCTTGCTACACCATGTAACATTTTGAATTTTCAATCAAGTGAATATTAATATAAATATAGATCCAGTGGTCATCTGGCTCTAAGTTCCAGTTTTACAAGACAATTATTTTTATGAAATATTTTTTTCTGAATGAAACATTAAATTATTTTCTCTAAGGTAGAGCAGAAAAACTGCATGTCTCTGTGCCTCTGAATTCTGTTGTTTTCTCTTTCAGGTAAGCAGTTGGCACCAGTATGTTACACAATACATAAGAATTTAAATCCTCAGTAACTGAATGCTCGTCCTTTGTAAACAATTTCTGGCTGTTTTGTGCCTTGATGCAGAGCCCATTGTGGCACACCCCTGAACTTCTGTCTCAGCTCACTTTTTACCATCTCTACATATGACTAGGCTTTAGTTCACTAGTGCTGTATTCTGAGCTAATTAGAGCATAGCAGTGAACTGGGGAATAGTTGGGTGACATCCATTGTCTGACACAGACAGCAGCTAAAGGTGTGAAATTTCAGCAACAAGGTTAAGTTCATGGATGAATTACCACCAGGCAAAACTCATGTTAATAAAAGCTTTCTCTCTTAGACCACAAACACAGCTACAAAATAAACCCCACACCACCACTCTGCTTACTACTACGTGTTACATGGACTGCAAGTTTCATTCCAAGATAATAAACCTGCATTCAAAGTCTATTCTTTGCAGCTTGCCATGGCAATATATTCCTCAGGGTCATTTCACAGAGGGAGCAATGAGGGAGGCAGAGAGAGCAATGATTTGCAAAGATCCCACACTGTGATGGTTTCAAGTCTGGCACAAGGATGCAGAGATTCTGATTGTCAGTACTAGGGGTGTAATGCACACCAGACAAGTGTCTCCTCATGCATCCACCTTCCCTGACTTCATTTCCCCTCTGAAAGTCAAGAACTGCCAGAGCCAAGAATTGTGTTTGAGCAAAGCCTTTTCCCAGGCTCCTTTAGTACTCACACACCTCTCATGAAGAGTCTGTAATTGGTGCAAGGGCTGTGGAATTATGGTGGAATTACAGTAAAATATACTGAGAATACAGACTGTACTGTACTGTCCATTTTTGCAAGCATAATAATGAGTCCCCTAGAGACAGCCAATAAAGCCCATTTATTTCATCCAAATGCTCCAACTCTCAGAGGTTGGCAGGTTTGATCACTAATTGTGTGCTGCTGGAAACAGCAAAAAGTGAAGTAGGATCCTGAAGTGTTACTAGGAAAAACCTAACTTTGTTTAGGTTTTTCATGTTATTTATTCTACAGGCCTTCCAGTTCCCCACTGGAGGTCTGACAAGCCATCCCTTCCTCTTGCACCGCTGCTCCTAGAGAGAAAGTGCTTGGTCATAGCTGGGCACAAAAAAGAGAAAAAAAAAAAGGACAGCAATTACTTTTCAGGATATAAGCACTCCTTAAATTGGCTATAGTAATCATTTAGGAACAACATGATTTCTTCCTTCCCTGACAGATATTGTGCTGCCTGTGCAGTATTTGCCATGGGGGCAAGTCTCATTCCACTCACTCAGGTCAAGTACCTCATTTGAAGTGACTTATGGGGTCATGAACTGATATCCCTGAGGGAGTAAGATCAGGGATTTAGGGTGGGAATGGAAGTCTGTATCAGTCCTCCCATAAGCAGGCAAGGGGCCCAACCCATTAAGCCACTGAGCAGCCTTGAATTTTAGATTTAAGTTACACCAGTGGTTTTAATAGTATTATTCAAAGAGCACCAGAGTAGGGCAGGTATTTTACTCTGCCAAAGAAGATATCTTAGACCACAGCACATTTACTCCAGGGCAAGTGTGCCTGTTCTTTTCTTAGTTGCAACAGTATGATATTTCACCTCAGCCAGGTGCATCCTCTGAGGGTGCCTTTCCCTTCCCTCCCCTGTCACACACAGCTGGGACCTGCCATTTTCATGGACAGTGGCAGATGTTCCCCAGTTTTCCTCAGGTCCCAATGGAGAACTTCTCTCAGCCCTCAGGTAGCTTCATCATAACTGTCTGTTATTTACAGACATCTGGTAGATTATTCTACCAGAAAGATCTTTTCCCTTTAAAAAATAATTTTTAAAACATTTCAGCTATCTTAGCTAAACTGCCACAAATTAGAGCAATAATATTGAGAAATAATTCAGTAATGACTGGTGATAAGTCCATGACAGTCAAACACACAGGGCTTCCTCATCTACATGTTCTGGAAAGTCATAAAAATCCAGAAGCCACCACACTGCAGAGAAATTACCTTGCTGATATTTAAAGGATCATCAATATAATTGATAGAAATATCTCTATCAAAGAGATAGAATTTCTAACTTCCCTTGACAGCGTACAACCTAAGTGCCGTTAAAAATACAGCCAGTGGCTTTTCAAGTGCAGGGTAATGCAGTGCTAGCAATTTGAGGTTTGTGCTCTTACACAGAGAAGCTGCACACTCAGCAATTTTAGGTTTCAGTCTTAGAGGTAGAACTGTGAGATTTATAGGGGATGACAAAAGTGATTTTGACCCACTGTCCTTTTCTGCAGCTACTACTTTTGCCCTTCACGCTGTTGCTCTTGATTAACATTTGCGACACGAGCCTGGGAATAGTGTGGATGCTGCACTGGCACCACCCTCACCAGAGCTCAGGGCAGCTCATTTTCAAATATGGAAACTAAGCCAGAAAGCTGGCGAGTCCCCCCAAGGCTCTTCATTGAGATCAGTAAGTAGTCATTCCCCAAATTCCTCAGGAGGTTTCCTGTTTTCAGAAGCACTGTTGGCCATTGCATGCACAAGTGGGGCTGCAGAATTCTCCCTGTTTCCTCTTGCCCACTGAGGGAAGTGTCTGCACCATCACCCTGTCTCCAAAATGTACCCTGTATGCTCCACTTGCATATATATAGAGAGAGATATATAAAAATATAGTGCTGGTCATGTCTTGACAATACAATATTTTAATTTTTTGTGTGTCCTCTGGCATGTAAGCCTGTTTTCTATAGTAGGCCCACAGATGGAGGAATTATAGGCACCTGTTTTTTTCCATGTGGATCCTCTGCTGTAAAGGATCAGTATATTAGCTTGTACCTTAGAGTGTTAACACAATCTTTCCTGCTGAGCTACCATCTATTTCATGAAAACTTACAGAAATATTGTATCACTGATATCTCAAGGACATTTATCAAATTGAAAATGAATTTGTCAACAAAGTCAAGAATAATTGCGTAGGAAGACAGACAGAAAACATTACTGTTCAAGCTCTCCTTATCTTAACAAACAGGCTATGAAACCCTCAAATGAATACAACAAAGACAGCAGAGGCAAACTCCCTCTCCCCCAGGTCTGTAACCAACTACATCCTTCCTTTTAGTAAAGAAAAACAGTGTTGATCCCAAGGGTGAGGAAAAAAACACAATGTGAAAAGCAGTCTGCATAGGAAGTGTTCTTAGCAGGCAAAAATACCCCAGAGAACATAGCAAGTCCAAGTTCTTTCTCTCATCCCTCAAGAAGCCCTTCTCCTCCCAGGACTAATTAATTCACAATACTGCAAGGAAGCCCTCAGCCAGGGGTGCTCATACAGCACTGGATGCCATCTGACAATGTCAAAAGGCAGCCTTGCCCTCAGAATGGACTTGCTGGTGTGAGGGCTTTGAAGGTAAAAGTCCTTTGACCATTTCAAGGACAAGTATTATCCATTCAACAGAATGAACTTCAGCATGGGCCACTTTTGGCCATTCAGTGCCTATGGCATGCTACTGAGGGGTAGAAGGAGAAGCCACCAGGAAGAGTAAAATCCTGTTGGAAGCAGAAAGCTTATACTGGAGTCTGTGGCCAGGCTGGGATGCTACACATAAAGGGACAAAAAAAATCCCAAAAAAAACCAAAAGACACTGCAGGTAGTGACAATTATTTTGTTATTTTGTAAGTTAGGCTCTCCCTTACTAACAATTTCAATAACAGCAGTAAAAGTAATTCTTTATGGGAAACTCTTTGTAGCACAGAAGAAAGGAAACTAAAAGTAAAAGTAACTGGTGGAGGAATGCAGTAATGTTTGGCTTTTTAAATTTCTTATTTGCATCATAATTACTTAGCTTGCTATAGTAATTTCTGCTATAACTTTCTTGTTTATATTCCTAGACCAGACATGGCACTAATTTCTACATTCCAGTCCTTGGTACCAGCTCAGCATTTGTGTCTGCCTTGTTCTGCCCTGCTGCTTCCTCCAACAGTCAGAACCTGTCTCACCTAACACACAGTTGAGCTCTGGAGTGAGCATTTCTGTCTGCTGGAGTTCTGACCACAGGAGTCCAGCTGTGGTCAGTAACTACAGCAGAGAGAGTCAAAATAAAGAAAGTGGTCAGTGTAACAGCTATCAGTTTGAGACTTTGGTGTGCTGGTGGCCAGGACTGAAAGAGAATTGGGTTTTTTCCAGCCTTTTGTAAGATTTAAATACTGTACCCATCCCTACCACCTCCAATATTTGTTTTGAGCTATGTGAATGTGAAAACAACTGAGAGCTGGAGGCTACATTTTGAGAGCAGGCAGTTCAAATAAATTGCTGCAACTGTAAATGTGATCCTTAATGGAGATAGATGGGCCGAGAGGTCATGCAAGGAGCTGATAAAAAACCAGAGAAACCTCTTTTGATCTGTTCCCTTTCCTGATGAACTTGTTCATGTCTTTCCTGGTAAGCACTGATGGCACCAGCAGCAAAAATGCATTTTCTGCTGTTGCTAAACATACAGATGCTGGCCGTGTCCCTTACCATGGAAAACTGGGACTTTGAGCTGGGAGATCACATGCCAACCACTATTTCATTAAAGCAACTACGTGATGCATTTTTCCCCACAGATAAGAGACCAGTCCACACTGACTTCAGCAAACTTAAATGCAGTCCTGGTGCAAGGCAGTAGCTCAAACTTACAGGTTCCTGGTCCCTGAAAAGTTCTGAAATATCTTAAAATCACTCTAAAATCAAGTTTCCAGTCTTTTTACAGGCTGAGCTTTGCGTTTCCTCTCCCACTTCTGACACGGTCTCTTTGTACTTGGAAGAAGACAGAAAAAAAGCAACAACAGGGAAAAAAATTGTTGTGCAGAGATGAACCTCAGCAATGTAATCTTTCTGTGTCAGTGAAAACTCACCCTCCTCTTTTGTTACTTGGATAATAAACCCTTCAGAAGGCTTACGCTACCTGGCAACCACCAACGAAACAAAAGTTTCTGCTGGCTCTGGTCAATGCTCTGCTTTGTGCCAGTCTGCAGAGCAGTATGAGCCCAGCATCCTAATCTGGTTTAGGTGAGGTTCTCCATCACCCCCTCCTTTCCCTTGCCTTATTAAATCCTACATCAGGCATTGCTCTTGCAAACCAAGCCTCACTGTGCAAAACTCAGGCAGGCTATCAAGCTTGTGCATGTAATTCCTTACCCGTGCTGGATCCTGAATACTGCATGAGCCTTCCTCTGTTTTCAGGTGGATTTTAGCCTGTGAGTGCTGCACAGTAAACAGAGAAACTACCAAGAGGCAGTATTGCTTTCACATTTCTGTTTCATCCCATGGTTAATAAACATTAAACTTGCTGACACTATAAAACAGCATCCAGGGGATGATGGATACACTGGAAACATTTGTACATGTTGTAGTTGAGACAGCCACAACACTCAGAGTGCTTCAATAAAACTTCAGAAAGCTTCAAGCATCAGCACCTTGTTATCTAAAAGCCTTTCATACCTTTTCTGTGTAGCCTCCCATGGGCACCTCCACAGAGCTCTGGCTCTTTCTTTTCTCTTCCTTTTGCAGTTCCAGCTCACACAACCTCCCATCCCTTCCACCTCACAGCACAACCAGTAGACTCCAAGTGACTCCCTACAAGCCAACTCACTCTCTTATCACACCCATAGCTGGGAGGGCAAGGCTGTTCCCACTCTTTGGTAATTAACACAGCTGCAATATACCGGGGCAAGATTGCCTTTAGCACTATCTCTATCTGTCTTCCCACATGCATAAGCGCAATTTTATGATCACATGTCCTGCTCTCCAAACGCATGTCTATATGCAAAAGTCTGGAAGTACAGTTATCCACTAGATCTTAATGAAACTAAAGGTTAATGATGTTGTGATGTCAAATGTCTTCAGGATTCCGTATCATATATTTGCCCATATCTTGACTCAAACTGTGATTTCCTTATTTGTTGCAGTATTGCCAAGTTACAGAAATAAAAGTCTGGGGAAAAAAATACTGTGAGAAGAGAAAACAAGATTAGCATTTCTAATTATCTTAGCCGTTTATGTTGGTATGGATTTTATTTCAAATAAAAACCTGTAGGTCTTCCAATGGTCTACTTCTGCTCCTAATTACCTCAAGCATACACCTCAGATCAAGACAACGTATCTGTGGGTCAAGTCCTTAAACTTTGCATGGAACAGGAAAAACTGCCCTGTGGGTAGCGGAGAAGTAAATTTGTTTTTTTCCTCTACCCAGATTTTTCTTTTTTAATCCTTAACTTACAGATAAATTAGGGAAAATGGACATGCTTTTAAAAGCTACACATTTCCATGAAGTTTTATGCTCAGTCTCCAACTCCTGTCCAAAGGAAACAAAAATAAGCAATGAGATGAAGGCTATAATCCAAAAAGGTCATATTGTTGTAAGAGGAATGAACGAGTGAATGAATGAGCTTGCCTCTTGCAACAGCATGCTCGGTGCTGCTTATCCTAAAAAAAATGGCTGTTGAATAACCAAATACTTTTCAAAAAGGAAAAACGGGGGCAGTCAAAGACCTAGAAAGACTCAAGGTTAGGTGATTAGACTCCTGGCATTTCTTGTTCTAAGGAGGAGCTAGAAAGGGGAGACAGAAAAGTATAATAAATTATGAAGGATCCAAGGTGTGGAAATTCTGTTCCGTCCAATTCAAGACATAATGGGAAGGAGACACCTGATGGCTCTAAAAGGTGATGACTAGAAAACTGAGAGGGCTGGGACTTCACAAAGAGCAAGAACTCAGGGTGTCAGTGATCACAGCATAAATCAGAGAGAGACTAGACCATTTCGGTGACTACTGGGAATAAAGTTACAAATAATTAAACAAACTTTAAAAGAGAGATTAAATGTTATGTTTCAGATCTTAAGCCACCCTGCAGTTATTAGTGAACAGGGTGGGACTGAGATGGGAAGGGCCTCTTGTACATCCTTCCACACATCACCCTTGGGGAGGAGATGCTGGAGTGTGTGCGTGCTGTCTGTTTCAGGTGAGAGGTTTTGTAAAAGCCTTTGCAGTTCACATGCACACTAATGTGACCCTGAGGGCTTCCTTTAGAGACCGGACTATTCATAAAGATACCTGGCCTAGAAATTCTTGGTTTCTATTAATATTTGTGTGACAATATGCCAGAGGTAATTTGATACCTTTGCCGTTTCCTCCCTGCCTCTTTTGTGGACACTTACTTGATTTACGGGATTTTGCTTTTGAATGCATGCTAGTGCTTTAGGGTTTACTCCTTGTTCACTGGTGGTGCAGCAGTCACAGATGGCTGATGGTGCTGCGAGCTGCCTTGGTAGCACCCTGAGCAGGTGTTGGCTTTGCCCTGCTTTGCTAACGGAGTTGGAGTTATGGTCCCAGAGGAGCAAGAATCCACTCTTGAAGATGTTCCGCAAGAGGCCTAGTGATCATCACAGTGCAGAAATATTTTATTATTGTTAACCAGGAAGTCTTGGAGTACAATGTCAAAGAACTCCATGTTCCCTCCAAAGTATCATTAATATCACTGTTTGAACTAAAAAAAGGGTTCCAATATGTTTCGCAAGAAATCTTGAAATTAACTGCATTATATTCCAAATATTATTATTTCAAGCTTCACAATGAAAGAGGGACCATTAACTGAATACCTACTGAGGATGATAGTTACAATCAGGAAAAAGCTGATTAAACTCAGAACATATTGAGAAACTGTAGGATCTCTGTTTATTTTTCGGAGAAGCAACACTACAGACAGTGACAAATTGTTGTAATTACAGTGTCTCAAGCACTAGATGCAATGTGTTCAGTTAAAAAAATATTTAAAATATGGATTTTTCCATCTCTAATTGGGCAGGGTGCTCTGCAGTGCAAGCATCAACAGCATCCATAAAGATCTTCCAGGCGTGACCTTGTGTCCTTGGCTGCAGCTAAGCCAGGGTACCAGGCAGAAATGTGCCTGCACTGGGGTAAGTGAGGGCAGAAATTGACTGAGAGTTTCAGCTCTTGCTTTGCTACTGCTCTATTAGTGGGTTTTTGTGATTGAAACAAGGAATTCCCAAGCACGCACAGAAAGGTGATCCTGTTCGTTCTTGGCATCTCTCATCTGACTCACTGTCCAATCTAAAATTAGAGAGTCCCTGAGGAATATAATCTCTTTTGGTCTTCTGCTGATCTAATACCTTTTGGTCATAAGAAGCTATATGAAAGAATCAAGCCCATTGAATCGAGCTGTGGACATAGTCTCACTTTTTATTGACTGCCTCCTTCTTAGTCAGCTGTGAGATCAGTTCAATGTGCCAACAGCCTCAGGTGTTGCATCATTTCCCTAAGATGGACAGCAAGAAGGAATGAGATGTGTTTCACTGAAGGTTGCATCATTCTTTCAGGTTTTTCCTGAAGAGGCTAAAAAAAGCCTAGCTAGGATCAGACAGGAACTGGTCAATATACTTTCTTATAACACATGTATGGCAGCTGCATCCATGTGGGAACCTGTATCTTGCACTCTGTCCCTTGCACAGTCTATTTTTGGAGGGAATCACAGCATTTCTCACATGCCATGGCAGTGCCTGGCATTTTGTGTCATCCCAGATTATGGCATAAAGATGTGGGAGTGTTTGGAGACAAGTTGTTGGAATGAAGAACAAAGCACTCATGCTCTCCCTAGAAAGATGTACATTCACAGGAACACTGTTAGGCGACTCAAATTTATCCCTGAATTTTAATCACTAATAGAGTGATTAAAATAAATAGAGCAGTATGATCTTGTAGGAGAGGCTGATAGCCCCTTCTTCTAGCATGTAGTTACACCATGCATAGCAATTCTTAGATGATTGACAGAAGCCCTACATTTATTCCTGAAGTTCAGAGAAAATCCGTGAGTCAGAGCATGGCTTAGGTTTGCTGATTGCCACGGTTGTTACAGTAAGAGATTTTAAAGCTTCCTACAGTTTCTGCCTCACAGTCTCAAGCCATTTCTGCAAGTACGTACAGAGTAATAGGATATTGTAGACAGAACTGCATTTAAGATGCCTGATATTTCTCACCAAAAAAATGTACAATGATTTGGCCTTTTATGCAGGACAGGGTTATGAGAAATAATTGCTTTTTTAAAATTTGTGTCTAAGATGATGCAGTGCAGTTGGGCAGCCCAAGACAGTAACAGAAGGTACCAAAATCTTTTCAGGGAAAACAAGCACAGGACAAGGACTGGAAGAAAAAAAGTCTATGCCTTCTTCAGTATACCTGCTCCCAAATCTGGGATTAAGTGAGGCTACCCAAATCCCCTGCTATGCGTCAACATTTATCCAACTGCTGGCAAAAGAGCTCCAGATCTCTAGCACTTACTAGGCTGGAGAATGTCAGCTTGCCATTGCTGTCATCTCATCTGTGTGCTAGACTGAGAGATCCACCACCTGGCAAATCCCACAGACATCAAATTCACAGAGTTGAATTTTTTTTTAGTTTGGGTTGTTTGTATTTCTTAGTTTAAGGTAGATTCGTGTGTAGCACAGGAATGCTTTACATTCCTCACAAAGAGGCAAATCACCCACTTTAATACTCATGTGACAGCCAACTGGATTATTATACAGTCTTCAGTAAAACACTCCATACTACTTTTCCCCTGGTGTTCCTGCTTCATCCAACACAAGGAATGAAAGGTAATCTCTTAATCAGAACTCATTCAATATTTTCTCTTCTTGTCACTCAGCTCGTAACCCTTAGCTTTCTTTATGGTGTGCTGTTCAGCCCCCAATGTGGGGACAAAATTAATCTTTCCCTTATGGCCTCATCCTCACCACACATCCCTACAGAAACCAAGTGCTCTGAAGTATTAACAAACTTACTTATGCAATCCCACTGAAAATGCTGTATTACCCTCACTTTGCAGGAAGGCTGCTGATGCACAGGAGGATGCAGCTTTCTGGGAAGGTCAGGATCACATATTCAGAGTGCATATTCCTCTACTTTAAACATTTAGGGTTTTATCCTTCACATGAGACTGCAGGTGAGCACACAGAATGCCAAGTGAAGGCAACTGAGAGCTTCAAAACTTTTGCAGTGCCTTGCAGGATGGGAAAGGATGCCTTTCTTTCTCCAGGGCCATATTCAGCTGCCAAAGGCTCCTTTCCCTTTCTACCAATGCCTGCCCTGTTTGTCATGTATCTTCTAACTTTAGTTCTTAGTAATAGGAGGTAGAAAACAAGGATTCAGAGCCAATGGGATGCAAACGTGGGGAAAGAAAGTGGAAGCCATCTAGTCCACTTGCTTCCCATGAGGCAGAAAGAGGTAGCTCTGCCTTACTCTGAACTCCAGGACCAGCAATTCCTCCATCTTTCCAGGTAATTCTGTATCAGCATTTTGCTGTTTGCCGAACTGTTTGTTTTCTTCCTGAAGCCTAACCTACATCTCCTTGCCTTGCCTCAAAACTTTTGTCCTACCCACTGTGGACAGAAAGAGCACATATGTCCTCCTCCAGAGAAATTGGCTTCTTCCCAGAGTCCCATCTTCTCACCAGAGCCACACTCTGCATTCACGGTCCTGCTAGGAATGCAGCGTGTGACCAGACGAGAACTGTGCCCACGATACAAGGTGGTGGGATGACAGGGGGATCAAATCAGGATTTGGCAGGATCCTTGATGACTGCATTGCCTAGCTAGGTCTTTGCTGCCCGCTACAACAATTTTCTTTTAACATCATTCTTCAGAAGTGTATTTACGTACATGCATATTGTTCTTCATAATCTATTTATGTACATGTGTATTTTAGTAAGTGCCACGCAAATTCAGAAACTGATGCAATAGGGTATCACTGCAGCAGCCAGAGAGCACAGATCTGGTGACAGCATTTCCCAAAAATGTAACCAGAGTATTGTTTGAAGTTCTAAGACTTACTCTTTGATGCTTCAAGCACATACTTCCTCTAATGCTCTTAAACAAACATCCAATTAAATTTATCAGCCACTGACATTCACATGTTTGATGTTGATTAGCAACTCTGCATTAAATTAAAATTTATGTACAAGCTGTTCTACCACATGGCTGGCCACAAACCAACTGCCCAGGAGCAATTGTGCTCTTTTAATCCTGCCCCATTTTCTCAATACAGAGCTGAATGCAGTGGGAGGCTCTCTCTGGGGAGAGCCTTTACTGCTCTCATTAGCAAAGTTCCCAGGAAAGGAGTAGAGCAGATTCTTACACTTGACAGGAAAAAACCTCCTCGAACTCTACTCAATGGATCTCAGCGCATCTGGTACCATTTGGTGTAGCTCCAGAGATGATCTGAACATGTCCAGCCAGCAGAATGTTCTTCTGGTCAGAGTTGAAGAGTTCAGTAGGAAAACCAGTTGTTTAAGATGAATTTTATGAATGTCACATAGTAAGGAACAGCTTGCAAAATCAGTCCTTAAATCAGCTGCCCCGAGGCTCCCTGCCACTACTGTATGTTTCTTCAGCTGCAGAGTGAAATAGCAACAAGTTTCCCTCTGTGAGTCTCTGCTCAGTGGAGATCTTGATGTTGATTGCTTCACCCTGCCTGGGATGAGACTTGCTGTGAGGGCTGGACTTCTGCCTGGAGGGCCACACTTACTTGTAAGATGGTGTACTTCCAGCTTGCCAAAAACACCTCTGAGGCAGGAGTGTGTATATGTTATGGATGAGCAGGGATAATAGTTTGAAATGTTTAACAGTACAGAAAAAAAATAACTTATATCATTCACTATGCTCAAATGAAGTTGTGTGTGGCTTAAAAAAATAAAGCAAACAAAACTCCTAGATCTTGTGTGTATACTGTATTCAATCTTTGTAGGTATTTCTGTTCTGTGATACAGTTTCAAAAGTTTGCAGCAGTAATTTCATTGCACAAGAGTTGTACCAAACACTTAACTTGTCAGCACATATCTACAAAAGAATCTTTCCACTTCTGCATCATCATCCCACAAATGCAAACAACTAATGGAAAACAGGTGATCTTCCAGATTCCCTCAATTAGAAGAGTGGATAATATTCAAATTTTTTTCAGTTCAGATAAATTCTATTAATAATAAAGAGATTGAGGATACAAACCATAAAGCAGGGGAAAACAGCATATACCTTCTAACAACGTATATTGTAAATTTTTCAAATTATCTGAAACAATCCATTTCGTTGCTTCTCATAAAAAATCTCTTTAGCAATTCACACCTTGGGGTGTTTACAACAGAAAACTAGACAAGTAGTTTTGACAGTTGAGTGCTGAGAAGCTAAGAAAAGGACTGCCTGTCCATCCCTACTCCTAATGTTGCTATTGATTGGCTGTCATTAAGTGCTCCAGGAAGAGGCAGAGGGAATCCAAAAGGAAAATTTATGCTCAATACTGAGAAAATTCACAGTGAAGCACTCTCTAGAGTGGTGTCTCTGAACAGCTAGCAGCAGTCCAACCAGCTGGGTCATTTAGGAGTGGATTGGCCAAAATGCCAAAGCAAACAAACAGACCCCCATGGTCTCAGTCTTTTACAGGCAAGACAAAATGAACCTACTCAAAAGCTTTTTCTCTAGCTATTATTCTGGGGACAGTGGGAACAGAAAACTGCCCAATTGTAAAGGTGCAGGGACTTGTGTGAATGTGCCCTAGCGCTGAAACTAGTCCATCCTTTCAGAAAAAAACTCATTTCCTGTTTTTGCAACAGGAAGCCAGGGTCTCAGCATGATATTCCACCAGGAATAATGTCAGTTTTCTCCCCTGCTAGCTTGTACTGTGATCTTGTCATTCAGCTGCAGGGCCATGTGACAGGCACAGGTAATCAGCAAAGCGACCCCAAAACTATAAGCTTTCCACAGTCAGTGACTGTAAAGCACAGCTTATGTTATGTGGGTCTGGAGCTTTGCTCAGGGTGATTGTAGAGCTCAGCCTTTCAAGCCCAATGGACATCTTTATGCTCCCACCTGTGGTGCTCTGCCCACCTCTCCCCTTACTGAGGCAGGGCCAAAACTCCCTCTGTAGCTGTAGCTTGTTCGTGCTGCCAATACCACGTCTCTAGTTTAGAAACCAAGTCCAACCCAGAGGACTGGGTTTCTCAAAAAGTAATTTTTTTCCCAGCTTCCCTTGCTCACAGCTAAACTTGAGAGCAGATGCTCGGGCATAACGAGGGGAGGCTCCTGGGCTGTAGGCCATAGTACAAGAAATAAGAATAGGTACATACAAGAAATAATTTCCTTTTGTCCCACTGTACAAAGTTGATAGTGGGGATTCTATTCCTCAGGTGTTACTCAAAAACTTTTGCACATTTATCCTGCTTCAGTGACCCTTGGTTTAAGTGTTAGGTCTCAGCAATACAGGATTAGTGAATAGACATGAAAACCAACTGTATTTAAAAATCCCATTTCAAGTGCTCTTTCTTTGAATTTCTTCCCTTTGATGCTGATATTTCTGCTGTCTCCACTGTTACCTACAGAATCTACTGGCAGCAGAGGGCTGAAAGTCAGCTCAACAGATGCTGGAAATGCCACTGCTCCCACTGAGCTCATCTGAGAGACTGGTGGCTCTGATGAAGTGGCTCCCAGAGACTGGGAGCATTGCAGAAGGAAATTATGCTTCATTCTGGAATTAGTATAGCAAGACATACTGTTCAGTCAAGCTTTCTCCAAGCTGTGATTAATGTACAGAGACAAATCCACTAGTCTTTGGCAGTCGCCAGCCTCTTTAGAAGAGCACATCAGTCTGAATTTCTGCTTCCTATCAGCAAAGGCCCCTTCATAGCCCTCTTAATTAGAGAGTAGAACAAGCATCTTCATGCCTTCTCCATGGGTTGTCCCCCATAACTAGACCCAACTCCACACAGCCAGCATGGATCCAGCTCACCCACTTCCTCTGTCTCTTCTGCCATGTGGACTACACAGCGCTCGCATGGCTGAGTTCATGTGCCTCAAGGTCTCTGCTTCCAGGGCTGACAAGGCTTATCACCCTTGTGTCTTTGTGCTTCCTTTAGACAGCTTTCTCATTGGCTTTGTTCACTTCACTCGAAAGTTTTTTGGGTTATGGACCATTACTTCTGAGGCTGAACAACTTCTTCAGGTCCTGCTGGTTCAAGCACTTGAAATTGTGAGCCACATTGATATCTGTGATAGTAATGTGGCGCTGACACTGGACAGCTTGGATTCTGACCAAAATATCAGCCTGACCTCCCAAAGCTAGTTTCAGACCTCCAGTCACCCAGTTCTGACTTTAGATTTTGTTCTAGACCTCTTTTTTTCTCTTTGAGTGACTCTTGAACAACTGTCAGAAAGACTAGACTTGTGTTTCAGAAATGAAAAGGCTTGGCAATCACTCTGGCCCCTTTTTAAATAACATCTTAATCTACTGCTAAAAAGTACTTTTAAAACTCATGGAAATACATTCTTCCACACATTCTTAGTGAAATAACTAAATAAGGTGCTAGGCATTAATTTCAAAGAAAATAGTTAGAAATGTCTCTTCAGTTTAAAACACTATTAGTCACTTTCATACAGCAGCTGCTGTTCACACAGTACCATTTAATTCAGCCATGTATTTTAAAATTACTAAAGGTTTTTCCCAATATGTAATTTTCTCCATCATCAAAACATCATTGCAAGGAACACCTCATGGGAAACAGAACAGACAGCAAACCTGCTTGATTAGAATTGCAGGCTGTGAGGCAAGCAGCGTGGAGCAAAATTAAAGGTCACCTGTGATCCCACAGCATTAACCCTGTGCCTCCAATTAATACTCACAGATATTGATTTTTAAAAGACTACCACAAAAAAAGCCCCAGCACATCATGCACAAGGGATCTGATGCCTCCAAATCAGAACTGGATGCAAAGAATGAGAACATCAAAGTGGATACCCAGAAATTCTACCAAAGACTCCTGAAAGCTGAAGTACTACCAGAGCATAATGCAGGAATGAGAGAAAAAGGAAATTGTGAGAGGAAGGAAAGGGAGGGGGAAATGTCCTTTGATAGCAGACAGAAGATGATGTTTTTTGGCACAGTCAATATGCCAAAGGAATGAGAACAATGAACAATCACTGGGGGCCTGTGGTCAGATCACATCATCTATTAAATGCAAGACTCACAGTCTCACTTTGACTGTTTCCTTTATGTTTACTGCATAATGGAGAGAGAGTTGAGATGATAAGTGGTGAAGAGATGACATGAAAAATTACAGATTTTGTTGACAGCTGAGAAATGAAAATGCTTTCAATATGGGAGCCCAGTTGTTGATGGACACCTGGTGGCTTTGCTAGATTGAATGGTTCTCTGGGTGTCTTCACCTCTGACGTACAGCTCTTGGAGCAAGAAAATATGCAAGCCTGAGAGCTCTTGTTCAGTTCTCAAGCTTATTCACTCAAAAGTTTTTGTAAATTAAAAACATGTTGGCACACTCAGGTCATGCACTATGAAATAAGCTTTCTTGAAACCCAGACAAAACTTTCCACTGTTCTAAAAAAGAATTTGCCTAGAAGTCCTGAACACAATAAAGCATGAAGGAGTAAACTGAGAGGTTACAAACAGGAAAAAATACTTGTTTGACCATATGAATAGATATATATATTATTTCATTCTAGGAAGACCTCACTTCATTTCTTTTAAAATTGCTAATGTTCAGAACTGAAATACTGGGGCTTCAATTTCAAACTGTTAAGCATACTGAGTTCTGAGAGCAGTTAAAACGTGACTAATACATTTTTGCTCTTCTTCCTTTGCTCGTTTATATTGCTATGGTTTATTTTTTCCAAGTTGCCATTTTTTTCAAGGTAGTTCATTAATTCTTCCTCGGGTGTGCCTTGCATTTGCTTTTGTTCCCATGTTCCCAGGAGCATATGGGTAAGGAGCCTGGCTCTGCATGCTGAGGTTTAGCAAGATTAAATGAGGCTGGAGAGAGCCTGGCTCTGTTGTACTTGTCAATAGTTCACCCCCATCTGGTGAAAGCAGAGGGAAAATTTTTTCCAGTTTCTTCTTGGACCACAAGATTTCCTTTAGCAAACTTAATTATTTGGCTCTGGTATAGTAATTTTTCAAACTGGGTCTGTGAATATCTAAACCTAAATAAACAGGAAACAATTACAGTCTTGGACAATTTAGGGACTATCAACTGCTGGGAACTTAGACAGTGGAAGCAGGAATTTTGGGTGCTTGAGAAAGGAGGGAAAGTTTTGTTCATTTTCTCTTGTGCTGAACTGACAAATGAAGACTACCCATCTGCTGGAGTGGGTGAGGATTCTCCCAACATCTGGATTTCTGCCAGTAGCTGTCACACAAGTAGAGTATTCCTGCTTAGGTGCATCCTGAAATCCAAATGCAAGACTACAGCAAGGCTGGAAAATAAGCCCCTAAATGCAGAAGCGTAACTGATCATATATTTGAGTCAGGTTGGAGCCTTTGTCAGGTAATGGGATTCCACAAACAATGAATCACTCCAGCTTGATTTAAAAACATCTAGTGCAGACTATTTAATTGTGACAGCCCAAGACTGATGATGTTTTGTATGATCCCATCTCCTGCTGAGCCTCTCCCTGCACCCCCTTGTACTGTGTGTACATTCAATAGCATTTGCTAGAACAAGACTTCTGGGAATAGAAATTGGAAGACATCCAGATATTCCAAGCTTGCAGGCTCTTTGCATCATGTCCTCTGCAAAACAGGCTTCCTTTATGAGCATGGAATAGGCAGCCCATTGATGCCTGCATTAACAGGACAGAAGACCACCGAGCAGCGAGTCCTGACAGCTGCAGCAACTTGCAGAAGGTGCTACAGACCTCTGAAGCATTTTTCTCTGCTGAGACCATGGGCACCCATTCCTGTTTCTTCCTTGCTCACTCCAGACCACGCGTGGTCTCAGGGTGCAGCACCCAGATCCACATCCCACTACCACTTCCTTCTCCTCTACAGTTTGGTGGGACCAGGTACAGTACACCCACTGATGGAAAACCAACCCTTTTTGTGTATAGTCATTCCAGAGGCAGCACTTTGCTACCTACAGGGCAAGTGTAAGGAGTGGAAAACCCTTGTCATGATGGCTCTGGGGAGGGGCTCTGAGTGGTTGTGTGTTGGCCTGGAGAGTACCAGAATGCACCAAATATATAGGGCTGATGTGAAATATGCTGTAAGATGCGATGCTGACACTTAAGTTACCTGGCTAAAATAATCAGGCCCTGCATCCACAGGTGAGCATTGATGACAATGGCCAGGTTTTCAGGAGCTGCAAGGACTGGGCAGAACTCCTTAGTCAGAGATCTTACCCAAAAGGTAGGGCATGTAAAACCAACCTCCAAAGCAGAATTTGGTGCAGAGCATTTTAGATACTGTTTTTCTGGGAGGCAAAAAAGTAACTCTCAAGAGTTCAGCTACAGAAACTATTATAAAAAATAGCCACCCATGCATAAAAATTTTAACAGGTTACTAGTAGCAGCATTGGACATGTAAGGATGTTTGGGCTTTGCCTTGCAGGGGGTCACAGTCATACCCAATGAGGTTAATCAGAGGCACAATTACTGCTAATTATTTTCTACCCACAAGAAGGGCTGGAAGGAGAATCTGGGGAATTACAGGCCTGTCAGCTTGATATCTGTGCCTAAACTTGCAGATATAAATGTTTATTTCTTAATAAAAAACAAGAGAAAAGTAATGGAGAAATTCTGGTTTTATATTGGCTTAACTTGATTTCCTAAAGCTTAAGCAATTTTAGAAGCTTTCTGAAATACGCAATTAAGCATTAAAATATATTCTAAATATAAGTGTTTCAAGATCTTTTTATTCAGCTCAACCATTGACTGACTTTGACTCAGGATACTAAATAACTATGTTCTAAATTTTTCAGTTAGTCTGCTGCTCATCAGAAAGGCCCTGCTCCTATTCACTTTGGAATTTGTCTGGCAAGAATAACAGGTTCTGATTGAAACTAGACTGCACTTAATCATATTGGGCGTCTGAACTTGAGTTCCCCCTTAGATGCTGAAGCTAAATTTAAAAAGTCTTTCAGGCATGATTTCTAGATAATCAATCTTCTAGAGGAGGAGCATGCATTCATACCAAGCTAGAAAGAAATCCATACAGAACTAAACACAGAGTATGAGTTAGAGGACACTAAGCAAATTATCAGCATTATAGTTTCCCTAAGCAAGGGACACATATTGTGGCATTATCTATTTCCTTTTCAACCTCTGGTAGTTAGGGACTCCTTCAGATAATTTCAATATGCTTATTGTACTTATAACATCAGAGTAAAGGTCCAAACTGGCGGAGATGCCCTAAGCAGACCCACATGAATATCTGACCACGGAGAACTGTGCCATGCAGACTCCCACCTTGGTAGAGGATGGAGAACCATCAAAGGAAGGACAGACCTCAGAGATGCCAAGCTATGATTGCAAAGTCTTTGGAAGGTAAGGTACTATCAGCTCCTCAGTCCACAACATTTATTTCTAGTTTATTTCACCACTTGCCAAAGATCCCTAGAAGACCAAAAAGGTAACACACAGTCATGCATTTGCAGATGAAGGATGACTCAGTTCCTTTTTCAAGGAGGCTGACACTGTTAACACTTACTCAGCATAAGATCTGCTCAGGGGGTGGATGGGGGAACTCAGAGCACAGCTCACTGAGTAAATCCCAGCAGCATTTCTGGCTCAGACTGTTGCTGTCCCCACCTCCTCCCTGCACAGGGAGCCTCCACCAAGAAGTCCCTGAACTGTGCAGGGAATGTGGCAGTTCTAGGCTGGGGGCACTGCCCAGATCAGCTGGGGCAGCACCAGCACAAGGTCAGACTAAAATATGGCCCAGGTCCTCTTTTGCGGAGGAGTGTTCAACAGGCTCATGGCTCAAGGTGCATGAATACACTTCAAGTACCTTGACTGTCAATTTTTTTCTCCCTAATATGTCCCCAGATTAGGGAGAAAATTATTTTACCTACAGACAGCAAGGAACAGTTTTTACACCTTCCTGCATTACCCCATTGCTCATCCTGCACATTGCTCATGTGGTTTCCTACAGCAGAACTGGGCAAGTTCCAGTGAGCAGATGACCCAAAGGAACACATGTTCTCATCATTCTTTGTAGCTCAGTAAATTTGCTCAGCACTCAGGGATGTTATTCAGCAAACAAACCACAACCAAATGGAGCATCAGATTCAGGAGGTACCACAGGTAGAACATTTGTACTCTACACCTTACTAAAATGAAGCTGAAGAAGGGAGGTAGAATTGCTGAAAAATTGCCTAGCAAGATGGAAGCAATTGCCGCTTATAGTTTAAAAAACAACCAAAAAACAAAACCAAACAAACCACAACCAAAATAAAAACCAAAACAAAAAAAATCCCCAAAAAACCCCCAAGAAAACACCAGCAAAATTCCCAATAAATATTCTGTTTGGAAAACATTTTGAATGCAAGTGGAGAAGGCTGCAGCACTAACAACGGGCTGTGGGGAGCAGCGGAAATGCTGTGTTTAACTCTGTCTCCTGAGCAGTCCAAGGCTCCAAAGGGCAGAGTATCTTCAGCACCGGGACCTGACACCAGGAAATGCAATTCCTGATAACAGCCCATGATGAAGGTGTCATGACCTCGCTGGAAATATTCCTTAAGCTCCTTGCCAAGGAAAATGGTCAAGCACAAGCTATTAAGCTGCAATAGGTACCTACCCACTTTATTAGTGTGCACTGAATTTGTTTGGTTTGAACGACTCTCGGGGGAACAAAGAGCGGAAACTGGCATTACACTTGTTGCATATTTACTGCTGAACTCATTCAGCTCCATTACAAGCAGGGGAAGATTTCAAAGCCTTTGCTCACAAGTTGGAATGCTTACTGAGAAGACTATTCATAGATACAAGCTAGGTCAGCATTTCCTAACTTTTTTTTTTTTTTTTTAAGGGGAGGAATTTAAGTATCTGAAAACGTCTTACATAGCAAGATCACAGTTTTCATTAACAACCATATAAAAGCCAGGTTAACATTAGTGTTTAATTATTGCTTTTTTCCCATTCTTACCCCTCAATTAAATTTGCTCACATGACTAATGAGACATGTGAGGGTCTGGTCTTGATTTTTACCTCCTCTTCATTTGGATATTCATCTGCTAATATCTTACAAAGCACAAATAAAGGACCACACTAAAAGACATTCTCCCTGTCAACTGGATAACTCAGTTCCACAGAATAAAACAAAACTAGCAGCTGCAATGCTCAGTGTGTGTTTTCCATACAGTATCAATGAATTACTAAAATAAGCATTTGAAATGTCTGAACTTTCACATTTGTGACACTTGTTTACCCCATCTTCTGGACCTTCAAGATAACCAAACTCATCCAGCCTGCAACTTGACTGCAGCTTGGACATATCAGACATGAACTACATGTCCAAACATAGCAATGCTTTAAAACCTTACAAGGTGAAGAGGTTCAGAGTTGCTTTGTGGGAAAATTCACAGTCAAGCCTCTGCAATATCAGACCAAAGTCAGTTTATGAACAAAACAGATGCAACTTAAAAGCCTGATTCTCTAAAAATACTGATACTGAACTGTCTAAAATAGTTCAGTCCTCTCGGCACCTTCCTCTTGGACATGACACCGAAGTTACAGGGTCAACATCCTGGCTGCTTTTCAGAGAGGGCTTTTAGCTGTACTCGAGTAACCCTCACCAGAGGACTAGCCCTGGGAGGTATCAGTGCTCACATTACTTGCATTAGTTTTTATCTCACTGGGAGGAATATCACAACCTCAGACCTGTATCACTCCTCCACACACCTGTGTAGTTAAGGTAATTAAACAGAGGCATTATGAACAAATCTTTAAATTTAAAATAAAGAAGGGAAAGGGCACACTTGAAAAAGCAGCAGCTAATTTTGATGAGAACAACTGCTAATTCCTGTGTTTCTGTTATATTCTAAATGCTGATTGTCAGACCTGTTGTTAAACAGCCATCCAAGGCACTTAAAAACTAGGGAAAGGGTAAACATATGTAGGGACAAGGAAGAAGAAAATAAGATATTTGTTAAATAAGAGCTTATCCATCAGTAAACAATAGCAGATTAACTACGCAGAGCACTTCATTCTAATTATTATGTCATCAGAAAAGCCAAATCCAGGAATAAAACCCTGAGCAAAAATGAAAGCATGTGTTCATGTTTCCAGATTTACTGTTGCTGGACTTTCCCCTCTCTTACCAAGAGTAAACAGCCTCTGAAAGACCGAGCACATGGGGTGACTAATAACTATAACATGAGTGTCCTGGGGCTGCCTGAACTTCTTTCAGAAAGTAAAGGAAGAGCTCCAAAGAATTCCTGCCAAACTGTCCCCTTTTTTTTTCCTTGACATTTTCAAGCCAAGAGGCTGGAAGACTTTCAAATATTGTTTACAGCTTAGGAGAAGTCATATTATTAGCAAATAGGATGGAGAGAGAAAAAAAGAGTGCATTTGGTTTTGTTTGTTGTTTTGAAAACAGCACCCTTTCCCTAAGCCATAGCTCCTCCCCTTCACTTCAGGAATAACATTTCTGTGTTTTACCCAAAGGGAAAATGTAACCATCCTTTGTGGTGTGGCACGTGTACAGCGCTGCAGCAGATTTTTGTACCTTTGTGCACAGGCAGCTGCCAGCATGGTTGGCCTCATCTCTCCCTCAGAGCAGCCCTGAGAAGCACTGATAAGATGTTTTTCTCCTCCAGCAGCAACTATCAGCATCCATAAGGCAAAAGAACCACCACAGATGCTGAAAAAGCCATTTGGAACACAGAGCTAGAGGGGTTCATTTCCACCCCCTCCACCTCCACTCCCAAGCAGGACAAAAAAATCCACCTGACTTTATGGAACAAAGCCAGGTTTTCTGGCCTGGTTATTTTCTACTGCTGAACAATGACCATTTATACTAAATATAAAAAGCAAACTCTGCTGTGAAACAGATGAGACTGGGGAAGAACAGCAAGGGCAGGCTTGGAAGGAGTCCATGGAGGAAAGTCCCACAAAAATGCCTCATGACAACCTGCAGTTGGGCTTTGGAGACAACTGCTTGCTGGACAAGTGGTCTAGTTCCCTCCAGAAAGCTGAAGTAGGTGGGTTCTGGGTGACAGAAATAAATACAAAACCCAACCAAAAAATAAATACAAAAATATGAAACCCCCAATCATGTTTAATATAAATAAAACTGGCTTCTTACTCAGAAGTAGGAGTCCCTAATTACTGGTAAAAGCCAATGTTTTGGGTAACAGGGAAAGCCAGATTAAAGCAAAATTATTATTTGGAGAGATTAAGAAGGTAAAGCAAGCCCATTCTTCATTCTCTGTCATTCAGTTTAAGGGGGCAAGGTACACCACAGCGCATGTTACATGCTGAATCAGTACTTTCACTGGGGATTAAAGGTGAGCAGGACAATTTTAAAGGCAGAGGAAAGCCACACATGGTGGGATACTGCTGAAAAATGCACAACAAAGAAAGCAATACTTTGTAATGGAGGAGCTGGAACACATTCCCAGCCCTTACAACCACTACCTTGTAATGGATCAGAATTGTTTAAACTGCTTCAGAAATATCCTTCTTCTCACTGGTAGCTCTAGACATTTGTTAATATCTGCTTAAAGATATTTTTTTTTTTGGCTATATGTTTGCTAGCAGCCCTATTAGTGTGAAGCAGGTATCTGTGAGCACCCAGCTTCCTTCTCTAGAGCACAGCAGCCTGTCCCACCAGGGCTCATCCACTGGAAGGATGAGCATAATTAGAGGCAGACATTTTGAAGACTAAATCCAACATGCAAGAGAGGGACTAGAAAGCAGGCTTTACCCCCTACACCTTTTGACTACTTTTGTCTTGAATAGAGAACACTGAAGTCTAATTTTCCACAGCAAGGGGAAAGAGAGGTGGGTCTGTGATACTCTGAAAGCTGTCAAAAATTCAGTAAAATTTCAGACAGAGTAAGTAAGAAAGACCCATCTTTGCAACCAAATGAAAGCCTCTGGGAAGTCTGAGGGAGCTGGTATTTCCAGCACCAAAGGTTTTGCTCCAGGTCAAACATCATTTACCCTCCTCATTCATGCTATAATTTAATGGAGAAGGAAGCTAATTTTCTCAGACAACACCTCCCCAAATCCTATGCCCCATTTCCCCTTCACAGAAGATGACTTTGCACTACCAAAACTGCCTGTCTGCCCAGCAGCACTGCGCAGGTCAGGGGAGTGTCACCATGGGTCTGCAGAAAAAGGACTCTTTCCCCAAGCCCCTTTGATGCCATCCTTTACACCTTGTCTTACAGAAAGGCTTTCCAACCCCCCACCCTTCTTCCACAGTGCTGAACCTCCCTGCACCCCTGTGGTGCTGCATCCACCCCTGTGGATCTACCCCCACTGTCTTCATCCCCCTCAGCTGCTGGGTACAAGCCACAGAGCCAAAAAGGGGGGCAGCTGCTGTCAGACCCAGAGATGAACTGGGACTTCTCCAGACCCATGAAAAGTAATGGGAAAGGTGACACACAGAGCCATAAACAGGTAACACTTGTGTTGTAGGATCATTGTGCTGGATTTTGTGAATTTGTCCCTCTGAGATTACCCAATGGCACACATGCACTATTTAGCACTGGCCCTACACCTTTTTTCAGCTCTCTTTAGCCATTCTGGTTTACAAGCAAAGCAGATCTCTGTCCCAGCCTAGGAGCAGGAGTTATGCTGGAACTGCAGGGGGAACAGCCCTCCCTGAGTCAGGTCCCTCTCATGCATCTGGTCATCCTAAAGCCAGGAAGAGAGTGTTAATTCTCTCCCCCACAGCCCCCCACTGCTTCTGCTACTTTATTATCCTTACAAAGCTATACAGAGGGAAAAACAATCTGTCCAGAATAATTCGGGAGTGAAGAATTAAAAAAAAAAAGAAATAAAATAGTGACACTGTTACAGACGTGTACACAGAGAAGCCTTTGTGTGCCAGAGCAAGGGAGCCAGTAGAGATGTCTCCATCAGGCAGCAGAGCAAGCTAGGGTGGAATTAGCAACAAACTCATTAAGATGCAGTTTAATCACACTGCCCAAAGGCAGGCCCACTAAATAATCTTGCTGGTGTGCTTTCAAACATCCTTGGGCATTATTTGATAATTTTACTTGAGGCAGGGTAGCTGTTTCTCCATCACTGTTGCACTACAGGATATCACCAGCAGTTTGGGATTAGGCAGGTAAGGATTAAAATCCCTACCCTACCAATTTGCCTAGCACAGCAGCTGCAGATAGAGGGCAGCTGGTTTACTGCAAATGTCACTGGGTTGTACCTTTGATAGTCTCACCACAGGCTGGTTCCTCTTCTTCCTCTCCACACATTTTCCAGCCCCTCCTATCCGGTGTGAACTTTGAGATAAGCCCTCAGGACTGAAGAACAAAACAGACAGAGGAGCCAGCCAGCACCCCTCCCACACACCCTGCAAGCCCAGGGGTCATCAAATGGGTGAGGCAAATGAAGTCCCACTGAAGTCAAGCCCTGCCTGGCTTAAACAGGAAGCAGGGTGAATCCTTGGCCACAGCTTGTGGGATGGTCAGATGTTTTTAACCAGGGAACTGTAGTTCAACCAACTCCTGTCCCTCCTACAAATGAGGTTATAAATACGTATTTTGTCAGCTGTGCTATAGATTCAAGTTCCTCAGTTAGTGGAGAGAAAAATCCACCATTTTGTGAGCAAGTCATTGAACCGTAATCAGACCTTTAATGTCTGTCTTGTAAAGACAAGTGCCCAGCAAGGAGGAGCTTGGCTTCCTCCAGGGCAAACAAGGCAAGTTACAGAGGCATTGCCAAAGCTAAGACTGCCTGGCCTCATTTTGCTGGAAAAATGGCAGCATTAGCATTTGACACGTGTGTACCAGTACCCTACACCATATGTCAACACTTATTTTTTATAGACCTGTATGACAATAGCTATCAGAGGCCAAATATAGAAAGGTTTCTAAGGCTAGCTGTGCACTTACCTGAGATTTATTACACTAATGACCCTGTTCTCATATTAGTCAGTGTAATCTGTGAAGCATTCAAAATAAAGCCTTCAAGTGCCCTGGAAACCAAGATATATGATTAAGGCCAGATAAGGGCAGAAGCTTTTCAGTGATCTCCTGCCACCGTTGTGTTCAGAGCTCAGCCAGCCCATTAGGTTATTCTAATTAGAACATTTCTACTGTCTTTCTTAGCAAAGCTTATTCATTTGAAATTGTGCATAAAGGCTCTAAGGATGCACTTTGAAAGCTCTGCAAAAGGTAATGGAAAGGGGAGACTGCTATTCTTGCAGACCAGTGCTAGTCAGACTCTTCATTAGAAATGGGAGCAATCAGCTAGAAAATGAAACAGACCGTGATGTAAGATGTCAAGGTGCACCCTGCAGAAAGATATTCTTCACTGACACACCTCAGGACTTGCTGGAAGTTTCTTGCCATTGCCAGGGGAGCAGCAAGCCCTCAGTATGACTCCCCATGCTGTGGAAATTGCCACCAGCAGAATTCGGGTGTTTCATCCATTATTCAGCAGCTGCTGCCAGCTCTCATTCACTTATATCACCTTGGGCATAAATAAGTAAAACACTGTACCTACAAACCAGTGACAGGAGAGCAGTAAAAGCTAATGAACAAGTAGGTTCCTTGCACTTGCTTGTCCTACAGTCTGACACTAACCATTTCAACAGCAACTCTTATGCTGAGATCCAGATCTTGGACCATTTTTATTCAGTTACAATCCAGAGAAGCTTTTTCACCTTCTTTTTCAGTGACAGATATCTTCTTTTTACCTGGAAAAATGTTCCACTCAAACCTATTCCAATAAGTAATTTTAGAATTTTAAAATAAACCTATAATAATTTCCATTAAAAATGTTAGAGTATGGCGTGTTCCAGCCTCTCACTACTGCTTGCAAGAATCCTGAAAGCTGTAGCATTACTTCTTTTCTCAGGACCAATCTAACAAAAAAGGATCAAATCTTTTCAGTGTTGCTACACATTCGAGGGAGATTTTGCACCTCTAGGCTTTCTATGCAGCCTGGACTTCAAGCTATAGGCTAAGTCCTGAAGTAATAGATTCTGCTTGAGAGACTGCCTCACTAATCAAGGCAATAATCACGGCCAGACCTCATGATCCTCATTCCTGACCTGCTTCCATGATCACTGCACTCTGCTGGGCAGGTTAGACTGCTCTCCACTCTCACATTGCCAGCTAATCCTGGGAAGGGGTTCCGGATGCTGTCTTATTCTGGAGAAAGATGTTGCAGAATGCTAACAACATATGAAGTTTGGTACACTGCAAATTTCATGGTTTCTTTTTTCCTCTTCTCAGAGTCAGTAGCTCTCAGTATTCTGCCTCAAAGCTGCTGAACCAGTGTAGCCAAGCCATAGCCAAGATAGCCACTGGTCTTACATTAAATACAAAACCCGAACAAAGCAAAAACACACACAGAGGTTTAATTATTTACATCCACATTCAAGTGGCCCATAACTGATCAAACTGAAGGGAAAAAAACAAAACAGACTTTTCTTCCCATCAGGAATCAAAATTGTCACTTGGCCACATAGTATAACAAAGATTAGAAAAAGTAGTAAAAAGTGGTCCGGAGGACTCAAACCAGCTGCCCTTCCTTAACAGCAAAGGAATTGTATAACAAAGGCTTTTGGAAAAGAAATCTATAACAGAAAGTAAATGATAACTACCATTGGTTGGCCTTTGGAAAGCCCAAAACTTAATTATGTATTTTGGTTTATTCACACAGAAAATAGCATATTTAAGATTTACTTGGAGAGTCATTTTTCATAGGCCCTAATAGAGTATTAGATATACAACCATTCTTAGAGTGCTGATGACACTGTCAAGCACACAAATATTTTTCCTTCTGCTCTGCCTCTCTTAAAGATAGCCCAGAAAATTAAAGCATCTTTGAGTTTCACACAGGAGCAAGAGGCTTCTAAGGCAGCACAATAAAATGAAGATATTTCAGAACTTACTAGTTCAGCAGAACTGATTGAGGTACTTAATAGTACATTATATCACAGGGAAGTCAGGAAGAGCCTTTGCTCAAACTGTAAAACCAGACTCACTTATCTAATTTTCAGCTTACTGTAGGGCAATAGAGATTTTTAAGAAGCAGATTATAGCTAGGCCCTGTGTATAGACACATTTGTATCAAGGAAAAGTAATTTCGAACTTGGTGGCATGTGCAAGCGTATCTGAGGACCATGACTGTAATGCTAAACCATCTGGATAATGCATTCTTCAAAATCAGCAGTAGACTAAAATGTTTTCCTTTGGAAAACAGGGTGTGTTTCTGGATGTTCATCTTAGCTGCTTTCCATCAACATTTTCCTCCTAAACTGAGGGATTCCTTTCAATTTGTTTGATTAAGGATGTGTTTACTATCATAGATCCAAAACAGCACCTGCATTAACTTCAGCCATATTTTGTGGAAGATGACATTATTTCTGAGACTTCTGTTGGTCTGTGAGTATTTTGAACACACTGATTTAACAGAGGACTCTGGACTCAGAAATTTGCTGCTCATCATACAAGAAAGGAAGAGTTCTTAATCAAATCTAATAAAAGTTTGCCTGCACGTCAGTAGACCCCTGGAGAGGGCACAGCTTATGTCTGCCCAGCAACTACCTCAGCTTCTCTCCATCCATCAGGCTCTAACACAGCAGGAAGGTCAGTCCACCGGCCAAGTCTAAATTCTTTCCGAACACCAAGTCTAAGTGCAGTGCTTGCACCACAAGCACTGCATCCATAAGCATGAGATCCAGCAGCAGGGCCTTTTCTTCCCAGCTGAGAGATCTGCCTGATCATGAACAACCACAATCAGCTGCCCAGCAAAGACTTAGCTCGTGAGGCATTACAAGCCATCAGATTTTCCCTCAGGATCACTTCTAACCTGGTCTCACCTGACTGCTTCTTCAGCCACTCTTGATCTCTGGCAGTCAGCGTGTTCACCTCCTCTTTAGAGCTCTTCCAAAAGCAAATGGTTCTCTTTCATTCCTGCCTCACACCTTCTTTCAGGGGAAAAGCCCCATGCTTGAGTGTTCTGTCTCTTCCCTCAACAATTTCCTTGCTGAGCTGTAAACTCATAGACCCCTGCCAAGGCTTTTAATAACTTTTTTCTTTTCTACCCTATAGATTTTTCTTCAGCCTATTCACAGACAACATAGTCTGATCTGAGCCTGCTGCACACACAGAAAGAATATCAGCCTGGAATTTGTTCTTCTCCTTGGAAGTTTTGGGTTCAAGTCACAGGCAAAAGACAAAATGGCTCTTGACACAGATGGTTGCTTATAAATATAGCCATAAAGCTCATAGAGATACATAGCAACACCAAAATAGTCCACCCCAACTCTGGGCTTTGTGTATTATTTTTGTGACCCCCTGTAGAGAATGGAAGAAGCCTTGGGTGGTCAAAAATTCTGCCCTAGTGGGAGAGCTTCAGAAAACCAGTAGAATCATATCAGAATCAAGTCATTACAGAATTTAAGCCAATAAACCTTTCCATGTGCCTTTCTGCTTTCCATAACCTGGTGTTTCTAGGGCTAGATGTCACTGCTTGGATTGTACCACNTGAAAAACCTCAAACAACAAAAATATCCAGCCAAACTGTCTGCAATTTCTGCTATGGAAACCCTTTATATTAAGTTGAAGTGTTTAGTCGTCTTTATATTAAATGAAATAGAAATAAATCAGAATTAAAACGATAAATACTCCCCAGAAGAAAGGACAAGACATGTCAGGGTAAGCAAAGTCATCTCAGCTGGCAAGGATCAGTGTCTCAGAAATGCCTGCTCACCAGTGAAATACATCAATTCACTGCACAGGCAGATGTGTGTCAAAGTCTGCTAAGAGATTATAAAACCAGGCTGGAAATTAGTTCATCCTAAACATCTGTGTATACACCACAGAGCTCTCATTCATCCTGGGGGAAAATCTGTATGCCTGTTTCTCATTCCAAGAGAATTAGGCATCCTGCTCTTGCAGTGAGTCAGCTCACCTTGCCAGGCCACAATTTAGGTAGGAAAAGGCATGAATCTGCTCTGGTTCCTCAAACTTCTCTGAAGCAGTTCCTGTGCAGCTTGACAGGCTCTTTTCCCAGGAATATCCACTAGGTATCTGCTTACCCTGGCCCAGGGACAGAGAAACAGCAATATAAAATGTCAGAGCTTGTCAGGTCTTGTCAACTTGGGAAGGGTTTCACTATTTCTCTTGGGCACAAAGGCTCTGCACCTCCGAGAGGCTAATTTTAGTGGTGTGAGCATCACTTGGGAGAAGGGCAGACAAGACCTTTGCCATTGTTGTTGCCTTAAGAAAACTCTTCAAACAGTTGATGCTTTTACAGCTTGGCTGTGGGGAAAAGGTCAGGGTTCTTAACTTGACAGAAGTCAAAAAGAAAAGCTGTGTTAAGAGGGAACCCACACAGAAAGGCTGGGAGACACATGCATGCCTGGCTAACGCCACCTGTCCAGGAAATGCTTGGCTCTGTAAAGCAGTCAGTGTCACCTCATGGCAGTCTAGTCTCCATCTGGTTGTGGTTGGGTAAGTTTCCATAACATCAAATGGCAGCTGGCATGAACTGGCACTTTGGCTGGTCACAAAATTAAGTAAAGACATGAAGAGGCAAGACAGGCTCCCCTGAGAAGTTAACTTGATTCTGCATCTTAAACAATAGCTGACAAAAAAATTCAGAGACTGGATTTTAGTACTGCTTGTACTGAGATCATACTAAAGCTTAGCTTTTAGAGAGTCAAAGAGAAACACCACTGATAGATCCACAAGGGATATGTTCCTTTTGCCAAGTGTAAGGAAGGTAGCTAATTACAAAATCAAGAAATTTCCTAATAGATCTACTGTGAATTTATTTTTTGAGATTACCAAAACAACAGAAGTTACACAGCCAAAGCACAGTAGTTGTTTTGAATATAGCCTTCAGTTTTGCTTTTCTAAGATTTTGCTCTATGAAGACTAAAGAGATTTGAAAATTAGGATTTAAAGTAGGCACTCTGTTATGACCAGTCAAGACAAGGTACAGCTAGACTACAGAAAATCAGAAAGGAGGATGTATTTTAAGAAGAATTTATCCTGATGTTCAGGAATGCCAAGTAGGAGCCAGGGCTCCATCAAACACTGGCCTCTTGTCTCGATCATGGTCTCTGCATATTGTCAATATAGATCTCTTTTCCAGCTTTCAGACCACATCCTGTATCACTTATTGCTAATTAATCCCTGAGGGGTTTAGATATTTAATACTGCAACATGAGAAGATGTTTTAGAAGCAAAAAAACCTAAATCAAAGGCACCTAGGCTTTAACCAAAGAATTAATCACAAAGGGCCAGACTGCCTCTGGAAGCAGAGCTCTGCTCTGTGCAGAACAAAATGAGCATCACGTCCAGAAAAACTGGAAATCTCAAGTCCAAGCCTGGGAAGAGCAGAAGCAGCCCAGGAGGTGGTCTCATTTCTGATATTAGTCTGAAGTCCTGCAAGGATACTGGGGGTGAAGGATCAACCAAGCCCACAGCATTTACTAAGTCATGGCGAGAAAACCAGTGGGAAATGGGTCCAGGATTTTGCCAAAAGCAGTTTCCAGGTTAGAAGGAGATTTACAGCCAATCACTCGTTAGTGAAAACTAGTCCATGGTCTCCATGACCTTTTTGTCTGATAGGGTGTAAATGTATTGGCAAACGCTTGTAGAAAAGATGCCACAACAGAATGATTTGACTGGTAGAACTTCCCTATAAAGGAAAAACAACAAGTAGTTTTGCCTCTCTGCAAGGTGTTACTGCCCTGGCAGCAACCTTCCATGTCTATGGAACAGCTTTAAAAAGCTGGGCAAGACCTTAGTGGGTAGTCCAAGTTTGCCTCCGTGGAGAAAGGCGGCACACTGCCTCAGTAATACCTGAACTGCCCCATAAGCTTGGGCTTCTTGAGCAGGGATTAAGAGGATGCAAATATATGGATGGTCCTTATGCTCTGTGTGAGGGGGCAGCCCCCCTGCCCGGAGCTCTGACATGACCAAAAGTAGCTCCCACATTCAGGGCAGCTACAGTGTTTGCATTCATAGGCCCAGATTCATAGTTGGGCACAGATGGCATCATTATCTACTCCTCTTTGGTTTCCTACAGAAGCACAAACTTAAACAGTGTGAGAATGAGGGCCTGTCATGCCATGGTTTGTCTGAAATTGTCATTATCTCTAAAGCACATGTCACAATGTCAAGATTGAAATAAACGTATCAGCACTTTACCCAGCTGACAGAACATGACACCATCTAAGGAGGCTGACAGAAAAATGTAAGGCTGAAAAGTCTTCCAGGATGCACTATGTTCCAGGATGGGGAAATGTAACAGCATCACACAAAACCTTGGGAACACCTCGCCTTGTGTTCCCGTTCCCACGGGATGATGTGGAACACCTTATTTGCAAGGTAAAGGGAACCCACATGTCTTGCCATTACTACTTGGGGGTCATTAACTCCACGAGGTGCATCAGGCTCTCTTTGACTACAGTCGCTAATAATTATAGAGCATGAGCAGGTTTCTCTTAAGCCCTACAGTGGGCTCTATCTAAGATCAGTTTCCATCAGTCAAGCCAGTGTCAGATGACATTCTAGATTTACAGCAGAGATCACCATTTGCCTTGCCAGCTCTAAGAGCCTAATGACAAACTCTGAAGCTGGAAACTATTTTAATAGGAGCACACAAGTACAGGAAGTAGTAAAAGTTTTCCAAAATATCCAGTGGGGCAGAGCTCTCTCATGCCTGTGGATGCTAGCAAAAAATAATGACCACATTTTAGTTAATAATTACCAGGGCCACCAGATCACACTGCCCTGGAAAAAAATACAGGTTATTTCCACAGTCCCAGGCAGCTGCTCCATCTGCTGGATTAAGCCTACGGCTAAAGTGGTGTAGCTCTACCCATGTCTCATGAATGTGGTCCTCTGTGCCAGTCAGTCTGTGAATTGAAGCTACGAATAGTTTTAGCAGCCCTCAGAGAGGTCATGAGTACTATGGAGGCCCTAGTGGTGTGGGTGAGTTGAGTCATTGGAGTAAGGAATAAAAATGGCAAGGCCTTGGGCATGTTGGCCAGTCTCCAGTTTATTCTCTGATGAGACAGGCTCTTGAAAGATAATTTGCAAAGTGATGTGACTGAAGTCAAACCATAAATGAAGTTTCTTAAAATACATAAACAAATAAGCATTGATGCTGCTGTTTCTGGGTTTCTAGGGTACACAGAATGTCAAGTGACTAATGATGCATACAGAAAGCCTTGCAACAAAGGAGATCAGTATTTGCTGAAACAGAGCACATTATGGAGTTTCGCTTTTGACAGAACTGAATGCCAGTGTGTTCAGTCTTCCACACTGATAGATCCAGTCAGCTCAGAGAAAAAAAATTCTGCATCACTCCATGCCGTGTATGGTCATTTTTGTCAGAGTGAAATAGGAGGATTTTTAAAAAATATACTCACTTTGCACAGCTTTAAATGCCTACACAGAGATGTAAAATAAAGAGCATTAGCTGCAGCTGAAAACTAAAAAAAAACTAAAAAAAAAAACTAAAAAAAAAAACCCTAAAAAATTAACCTGTACAGTTTACATTGTCCTTTACCAGCCCAATACAGCTGCAATNGTTTGGGAAAAGACAGATGCCTTTCTTTAAGGTGACCATCATTTCTGGATACTGGATAGGATATTTCATATTATTTGCACAGTGAAGATTTGGTTTAATTTGTCTTTTCTTCCCAGGGCAGATCACATTTATTCTTATAAAACCTAAAAAAACACCAAAGTGCAATGAAAATGAAGGCTGGGAAAAGGCAGTAATGAGAGTAATGAAAACTATGTCAGAGTACAGTGCACCTGATACAGTGTCTCAATTCTCCATCAAGCGAGGCAAACTCATTTATGTGTAGAAGACAGCTACTAATACACAAAGATGTACAAAGGCTATTAGCCATATAATAGTTATGAAAAAATTTCTTTTTGAGGAGGATCTCATTTTGGGAACCAGGGACCAACAGATTGCTATTTTTTCCCCAGCTGTGATGGAGAGATGTTGTGTCATACTGGGTTGGCTGTCATTTCCCCATCTGTGTGATGATTATTGTAAGTACAATCTCTGCATAACAGCAAGGTCACTTTGATCCTGGAAGTTTCAGCATAAACATAATATATCATTATTCTTAAATGAAATTATTTACAGCACCTGAAAACTAAGCTGTTGTCTGTATACACCAGAATTAATTTCATACCCTGAGAGATGTCACTGAAAGAAATCTCAAGATATGGAAGAAGAAAGTGTGGCCTTCCTAAAAATTGCTGGGATAGAAACTATCTTTTGGATCCTGGATACCCATGCAATGATTTCATCTGCTGCTTACCCAGTTTGGTGGGTAATGCTGCTGAGAACAATCATCTCCTGTCCTCCTTTATGTTCTTTGGGTTAGAAGCTGGAACAAAAGACTAATGGCAGGGCTAGGTCTTTCCTCTCTGTTTTGATGATTTGAAAACACAACTGCTCACTAGCCACAAGGGGCTTATACTGGCTGCTTGCATTTGCATCCTCATTCCTAAAGCCTGAATCATGGTGGGAGCATGAGATTGGCCAAAGGACTGCATGAGATGACTCATGCAGCATATATCCCTGCAGAGGTTCACAGCTGTGCAACCTTTTCCCCTGCTGTTCTTACCCTTGTCCTCCTGTCCCAGTTACCCCTCATATTTTTAGTATTTCTTTGTCATGCCTGGTCCAAGCAGACCACAAATGCTGGTATTCTACATGTGGGTGGGGTTCTCTGGGCACATCATGTGATAATAGACCACTAT
The DNA here is from genome assembly GCA_013397195.1 of Hylia prasina. Lineage (NCBI taxonomy): Eukaryota > Metazoa > Chordata > Aves > Passeriformes > Sylviidae > Hylia > Hylia prasina. The sequence goes on from VYXD01015740.1 coordinate 42,598, forward strand.
AAGAATCTCACTGCAGGATAGCCCTTTCTTGGCAAGGAAAAACTCTTCTAAACCTGACTAGTGAAGTGTAGTTTGGAGTACTACACAGCCAGGAATACAAGTCAAATAAACATACTCAGTATTGTGTTAAATGTCCTGGCATATTTTACTCCTACTGCTGCCTCGCAATGACTGGCAGAGATGTCTATCAGAAGATATTTGAGAGACAGCTACATCAAAACACAAGGATGACTTTTATGATATAAAAAAAGAGCTTTTTATGATATAAATAGGTTGTCATTAAAATTCTTTGCTACATCCAATGATGAACACACTACTTCAGATTATTAACTTTGCAGTACCACCAGTGATACAGGAGAAAAACCCAGGGCATTTCCCCTAAAAACATCAGATGCTGAGAGTGTTCTGTAGCTCAGGATTGTTTTGTATGTCTTGTTTGTTTCATAGTTAAAGTAAGAAGAAGATTAAGGACTATCTTTTGAGGCTTGCAAGCTCCTAATGAGCTTGGTTTTCTGGTGAGAGTTAGTGGAGCCTGATGCCTTCCTTGAACAAACAGTCTCTGTCTGTGCAATGTGTACACAGCTCAGTGAATTTACTCCCTCACCCAGTGAGGGTGAACTGGGAGTACATCACACTGCTTCCCCACCCTCTATTACTGACTCCTCAGAAACTGACACCCACCCTGTCACACATTAATTTAGGAAGAAGACCCAGGCTGACAGACTGTTAATATGGGCATGGTGTCTTTTACTTACTGTAGTGAAGTTAATCCTGCTCATTGAAATTGTTTAACTAAAAAAACCCCAACCAGCCACCAAAACAATGAAACCAAAAAAAGCCAGAAGCCCCTAAACCCTTGCACCATAGACAGAGCGAGTGTGAGCTGTCCAGATTCTCACTTACTCCTTCCCTGACTCAACAGAAATGAATCTTTATGTCGAATCCATCACAAAGCTCTCTGCCAAGAGGATTGTCAAAGGTGACAGATAGCACTCATCAGTGTATGATCTATGTTTCGTGATCTAAAAGAGATTATGGCATTTTGTGCTAGCTGAGGTGATGGCAAGCTCATCTTCAACTTCCCAGACAGTGCTGTAGAGCCCAAGCCTGAGGTGTGCAGGTCAGGAGCCATATTTTGGGTCCTCCCAAGCACAGGGCTGGGTGCAGGGTCAGGGTGACTCTGGGCCCGGCACACAGGCCAAGCTCAGCTGGAGCCTGCCCTAGGAGCTTACATCTGGTGGGGAAGATTGGGTTTCTCTTTGCAAACAGATGATTTTTTGCCCATTAAACCACACCTTGTTTACATCTGAACATGGTAGTGAACAGCTGTTCACATTACCATCAATATTCAAGATGAAGTTTTGAACCTTATCCATCTGGTTGCCTAAGGGAATGCTATCTCAGCTATGCTCTCCAAAGATGCTACAAATGGTGTGATCTGTGCTGTCACTGCCACTGTCTTAAAATATTTGCTGACTTTTTCTGCCCATACACAGCAGGAGCACTGAGGACATTTTTCTCTTCCACATCACTGACTCAAAGCTTTCTTTGAAATCCTGTTATCCTTCCAAGAAAACTATATCACACCATGGTATGTGTGTGGCACAACCTACACAACCTCAGTCAGGGCACAGTGAAATAGTATAGTGTGTACTCTGGCTGCTATTTCTTAAGCTAGGATCTAAAAATCATTAATACTGATCCATGCCCAGAGCAAGTCTGATAGAGATTAGACATGCTCACAGAAACAAATTTCTGTCAGAAGGAGCTGGTGCACACAATGCAGAATTTATACACTTGACAGGATAACTAGATCCAGAAGCATCTTTCCAGATGGCAAAGATAAGCAATAATTGCTCTGCCAGAGCCTGCTGAAAATTAGGTACCACACTGAGATGTTTTCAGGAAACTGGAAGCAACATAATTTAACTACACTGTACTAGCAGTTTGTGTTACTTGGATTTAAGCACTCTTTATTTGGTTTTAAGATCTTTGTGTCTTTCCAACAACAGCAAAAGAAAAAGTGCTCTGCTGACATACATTGACCTCCTTGCAAAGCAGATCTATGCGTGAAGCTCTAAACAGTCGTTGATGTTTTTCCTCAGGTGCTGCTGTGCAACTCTTCACCTGATTCACCATGAAACCTTCCCCAGCCCCAAGGGCTGGTTTACACAAAGCAATACCCACCAGTTTAACTACAATCAGTTATTAAACTGATTCAGTAAATCCCTCAGAAACTCCTTTGGGGACACAGTTGTAATAATTTATATCAGTTATGATTTAGAGCAGTTTACCTTTCTGTTGGTAAGATGTCATACCAATTTAAAACTTTGTTTTGGGTTCATAAACTACCAAGCCAAGACATAATTGCTATCAGCCAAAACACTGTTTCCAAGTGATGTTTTCCATAACTGATTACAGTTAAGTCAGTTCAACTATTTGTACAGATCAGCCCAAAGTCCCCTGTTCCAATCACATGGGTTTTGGTTTCAAATGTTGAGCAACGCACAAGTGAATGATCCATCTGTTACTGTGGTAAACAAAAGGGTAAGGCAGGCAGTACTTGACCCTATTTTTAAAGCAGCTCAACATGCAGAAAGTGTGTTGAGGAGTCAGAGTGAAATGACAGCAGTGAAGAATTTGACACACAGATGTGCCTTGCAGTCCATCATCCCACAGCTCCTCAAAGACCCCCAGTGTTAAGTCCAGAGCATTTACCAAGTGTTGGGTTTCATGGACATATTTCTCTCCTGTGGTTGTCCCAGACACTAATTATGCCTTGTCTCTGTGACTACTCTTATGATACACAAGGGAATAGGTTCGTGTTTCCAGAAGCTTGGAGCTGACATTGCTGAAAACAAGTTGAAACAAAAGAAATTCAGCTAAATATTAGTGCTCCTGGTAGGGTGATCATCCCACCAGTAAAACTAGTTTTACTTCTAACCACCACTTTCAGATGAATTAGCTATAAAACCTAGTTAAATAAAACAATAGAATTAATTTTAATAAAATTAAATAACAATAAAGAAAAAATATTTCCTCTAAGATTTCTAGGATGGGAAAAGAGCACCAGGGAAGACAGTCTCTATGCTCTTAATTGATGGTTCTGCCGGTGCAAAAACATGTGGTACCAAAACCTTTTGCTTATCCCTCTATCTATTGTTTAATCAGACCATCATGTGCAGGAAGCAGCTTGGAACTCACTAGTAAGCCAGTGTGGGGAGGAGGGTGCCCTCAGATCAGGCTGGGGTGCAAGAGACAGACAAGCTTGTGCTGCCAGGGTGGCAGAGTAGAGCTCGCTGCTGACACACCTCCTGCGCAGGCTCCTGACACTGCACAGCTGCTTGTCAGGGTCAGGGCAGGGAGCCAAAGAGCTTTTCGAGCTGCTGTCCTTCACTGCTCTGTTCTTAGCTAGCAGAGGGAGAAAGCAAGCAGGAGGGGGTTAGAGCAGGCTGAGTGAGGGCATGGTGCTGCACCAAGCAGGGGACAGTCTGCAGTCTCAGGAGAGGCTGATGTTCATAAGAAAACTGAATAGCTTTGCAAGAGGTGAATAGCTCTGCTCACACTTTTTCTATCACACTTAAATTGCACCTGCCCTAGGCCAGCACAGCTGTGCAGGGTGAAGCCTCCTCCTGTTGTCCACTGCAACGTGCTCTGCTTCTCCCTATAAAGGTTTTAGACTTTCTATGCCTCATGGTACAGCTTCTTGGAAGAAGTTTGTATACTGCACATCTGTTGTATTTCAGCTCAGTGAACATGTGGTAGGTTCTTTCTCAATTTCATCACCAGTGGAGGATATTTTCCATTTGATGGACAAAAGTTTTTAAAGTCCTCTACTATTTTGGGAGGGCACCAGTTGTCACAGCTATATGCCAAGCTATGTCAAATTATTTTGTTTCAGTGAGGTTTCTTTACAGAGTTGAAATTAACCTCAGTTTTTCCTGGATTAATTTCTTTTTCTGGGGTTCCCTTTGGACAGTCAATCCAGTTCAGGTAGAAAATTCAGGTTAATTGTTTTCCAGTATATTGGTACTGCTTGGCGTAACAATTTCATGAGTGCAACAAATGCAAATCCAACAACCCTGCTTTTGTTGTTCTTTGGCTTTTAGTGTACCACTTAACAGCAATTAGTGGTCTATAAAGTTTAAGTGTAACACCATCCTCATTGCCTCCTACACAATGTCAGCCTGCACTGTTGGAGCCTGCATTGCTTCTTACTCACCTGATGTAAGGCAGCAAAGAGAGCAATGCTAAAGCCAAACCCACTCCTTCCTCAGGGCACCTGCTCCTGCCTGGAACTCCACATCTCCACACTCTTGTAGCTGCACTGCTGAAGGCTTGATGGATGGTCCCATGCTCATCCATACCAGTCATCAAATGCCTTTCAAAAATCAAGTCAGACAAGTAAGGGGGGCCCTCATTTTGCAAGCTCATTGGCACGTCTTCAGCAGGAACATGCAAGATGTCTCAGGGTTGAAAGCAGCCTTGTTTTAGCTTTGCAACCATTTCTTCTTTTGTCTGTGGCTCTTGCCAAGCCTTATTAATGCTCAGTCCCCAAGAATGAGCCTCCATGCTCTCTCACTCTCTAATTATACATGGCATGCCCTGTCACATCCAAACTCTCCCATGTTGGTTAGCAAATACATTGAAACCCAGGCCAGGCTTATACAGTTTTGCAGAGACTTCCTGCACCCATGCTGAGAGCAGCCTGCTTCTCCTCTGCAGTCCAAATCTGCTGGGCAAAGAAGAACCCGGGTGTCAGATCTCCCTGATTCTAAGGCTAGACTGAGAATGGCTCTTTTATGGCAGGAAAATAAATAAGTAATACTCCAGGGGCAGGTGAAACACAGCCTTGCTGTTCCTGTCATGCCTTCTCCCTGCCCTGAAGGCAATTCCTACGAAAGCTGCCTTTGCCAGCGTTGCACAGCTGTGCTAGCTCTTCTGAAACAGGGAGTTTTCCTAGAGCACTTCTTCAGAACCTTTCTACCCACTGCACCCACGTGAACAGAATTCCCTGAATGCAGGAGAGGTAAGAACAGAAGAAAGAATAATAAAAAAAAAATCTTCAAGTGAGGCACTTGCAGTTAAGTCTACAATAAAAAATGAGATGCTCTATGTCAAAGTCCATGGTGTGATTCACTTTGAGGCAGCACAAAGAGAAATAGAGAAAGGGTTATTTTCCTTCCAAAAGCCCAAATGCAAAGAAATCTTAGGGCTTGTGGAAGAATTCCTTGAAAGGACAAGGTGCTCAAGAAACAGGAGGAAAGCCACCAAGCAAGGATAATAAGACTTATTTTATTTTGGAGACATAGACAGCAGTTCTTCCTGAAGCACTGATACAGCATTTAACCAGCTCTGAACAGTTCTTGCCACAGCTTTGTAGCCTAATTCATAAGACTGCCATCATTCACAGGAGGCTTTTCTTTATCTCTTGAATAGAAAAACAAGACCCAACTAGTAAATGCTTCAGTATCCTGCATTGCTTGGTATCCATTTGTTAGGTCCAAACAGTACAAAGCACCAAGAAAGAAACAGACACCAGAGAGCCACTTCCTAGGGGACCAGCACAGAGATGGACAGTGGGAGATGCCACTGAAAGATTGTTTCACACTGGGGGCAGCAGCGGTGGACGATATAGATAATGCCAGATGGTACAGGATAAAGTATAGTGCCTTCCCTTACAGCACAGTGCTTTGAATTGTGCCTTCAGCTAGTGCCCACCACAGCACCCTGTTAGCAGCACTACAGGATTGCCAAAATGCCATTTCAGGCCCAGTGGCTCTTTTTACAATGGTTGTTTTCTGCCATGGCCTGACACAGTTGGGGGAAGGTGGCTGCAGGCAATACAATCCACTCTGCACAACAGAAGGTGTTTGTTTGGTTATCTGCCTTCTCAACAAGTGCAGTTTTGAGATGTGATTTCTCATGGCCCGGTTTTCAAACCAAGATTGCACTAGGAAACACATCAAATGAAATAATGGGTGGACTTTATACTTATGACTTTATAAGCCTTTAAATGTGTTGTAAATGACTGGCAATCCAAACCCAGCAGGTTTGATGGGGTTTTTGGCTCAAAAGGTCTTGTTTTATTGTCTGTATTAAATAAGGGGGTTCAAATAATGGAAACAAAAAGAAAATTGCCATCTTAGGTGGTTACAGCATCAGGACCTTGCAGTAGCCTTGATTCTGGATCTGTTCTCTTCTAGCAAAAAGCTGCTACATTCAACCCAGAGAAAGCATTATTCCTCACCTAAGCTCAGTCTCAGCTGCCACCCAGTGGAATTAGAAATATCTGCATTATAGCAGTGGCTCCTGCTGCTGCCTCATCACTCTTGTCTACAAGATCTTAGTGACCAACAGTAAGATATGATTTGTTTGCAGTGTTTCTTGCCCATAGATTCATGTAGTACTTCAGAGAAATATCAGCGTTTCCATTTCTCACAAGAGAAACTGAGGCACAAGAGCCAAGTGATCTTCCTGGTCATGCTGCAGGCCAGAAACAAAGTTGGGCATAGACCATGCCTTACTTGATGATGTCCTAAACGTGGCCAGCTGCTGATCCAAAAAAGTTCCTGTGGGTTCATGATCTGAAGCAGAGGCAACAATGCCAAACAGGGGGAAGAGGCAAAAACATGGTGGAAGCTGGAGGTGGGATTGAACCTGTCACTTTTAACCTGGACATCCAGTTCTCTTCTCTTTGTGGTATTCTGTGTCTGCTTAAACTGAAATGAGCAACAGTCTGATTTAAGAGATGTCTGCAGGGATTTTGCAAGCTGTCAGGAGTTATCTTTCACTCTAGGAGAGCATGCTCTGGGTACTGCAACACAAATCTCAGCATATGGTAGGATGTAGAGGTGAAAGACAGACATGTCTGTACAGCTGGAGGTGCAGCTCCTGGAATCAAATGGGCAGCCAGAAAGCCAGAGGTACCACGAATGAAGAGGAAGTGCTAGAGAGAGGCAGGCACAGCCCTAACAAAAAGGCTGACAGAGATTGTCCTTGTGTTAGGCTATGACCACCCTACATGCAAGGGGAACACAACACACCTATCAGGTCTTATGGGAGCCCTGGTGTCCAACAATCCCTCATCTGCTCAGCCACAATTAACATCAGCTAAAAGCCTCTATGAGTTAATTCAGTGAAAAAAAATTAGGAATAGCTGGAATGCTTCTTCCCCATTCTGGGCAGGGCAGACAACTCCGAGCTGCAGCTCTGTCATAGCAGGGACAAAAGCTGGTAAATGCTATATCCTGGGATGTATGGAAGGCCTCTAGAAATAGGTAGTGGCAGAAAGAAGAGGTATTTATTTCTAAAGACAAAGTGTATGCATGCATACACTTTTGCATATACATATGTGCATATATATATAGGTATGTTGCTTGAAAGATTATGAACAATGTCATATTTACAAGAGAGATTCTGAAAAAGAAAGTACAGCTGAGCCCTCTCTGACCTAAATTACAGTGTCAAGATAAACATATAAACAAGTTGTTTTTTCAGAAGAGGAATGCTTTGTGCCTTCTGCTATGCTCCTGAAGAGCACTCAGCAGAAGATAATCATCAGTAAGCAAAAAAGAGCTTTTTGATAAGCTTATATCTTCTCCTTAAATAGATGGTTTTGAAAAACACATCTCCCAGCATCCAGAGGTAGGTAGCACATAACACAAAGAAATGATCATTGGGATTTAAAGGATTCAGGGGAGACTGCTCAGCAGCCAGTGGCTCTGGCTATTCCTAGTCAAATAAGAGACTTATTTTTCAACTCACTTTGCAATTTGCTCTGCCTTTACTCCTTTTACAAAGAAAGGTGAAGCAGGAGGTGAACACACAGGTTCAGCTGTTCCCAAAGTCACTGAAGAGCAACTATAGTTTCACAATATTTTCACTTTGCTACTGAAAGCTCACATCACTGAAAGCCTACTTCAAACCAAGAGCCAACAGTGACCCAGTGCCAGAGAGTAATCCCAAATTGCAGCAGAATTATCTCCATTTGACTGCATCATCAAGCAATGACAAAAATACCCTTGCTAGATTTACCAAGTGGATACTACTTCAGAAGATTTCATTTTCAAGCTTTATATCTTCAAGATAAAAGATGACCTACTTAACTTTTCATCATACCTCTGGAAGAAAAGACACTTTCTAGTGCTGTGTGAGAGAATTTTAAAACAGTTTCCATAAAAAAGTAAATCCCTGAATGGAATGTGCAGCAGCAGCAGCAAGCCTCCCTTGGTGTTACCTACTTAACCTCATGCACCACTGCATCAAAACCAAAACTGGTGCAAATCAGTGGCTGACTGACTTCAGTGATCAGAGACCAAATGATGTTGATGAGGAAGATGAAGGGAATGAGCTGTGATCTGAAACACAGGCAGCCTCATGCAGCCACATCTAGGTACAGACAAGTCTAAGCAGAGTAATTCCATGAAAGAGCTGAGGTTCAGAGTGTGGGGAAGCAACTTGATGGGGGGAAGGAAATCTGTGTAAAGAGAAACCTTATTTACCCAACTATATTATTTAATCTGTTGCTCTGGTTTCACCGTAAACTAAATCCAGAGAATGTACCCTGCCAGCCAATCATGTCATGCTGGACAGCAGGTCCAGGCACACAAGCTGCTAAATTGCCACCACCCTTCAATCTGGAGCCACATGAGACACACAGCTGGGCTGATGGGCCTGTCCTCTCTCTAAACAGGCCTTGACAGGTCATCATGCTCTGACTGGACAGTTGGACATGTAGACAGCAGACTGCATGTATGTGTTTCACTTGGCCCAAGAAATCCACAAGATTTCCTCTCACAAGCCTCTCCAGTATGAGGGGATACCTCCTGTTCAGCTTGGTATATTGGAAAGGGTTGCTGCAGCAGGTGCTGTGGCTGTTGTTAAAAATGTTTGTTCCCAAACCAGAACGGAGGGATCAGGACATCTCAAGAAAACTACCCCTCAGGCCAGGGCACTGGGCTCTGTCATCAAAACCCACTTTGAGGGCATTCCTTTTGGACCTGTGGGTCCGGTCTGCTCCATACAGCAAGAACAGGCTGCACAGGTCTCAGGGACCCTCCCCACCCTTCAGTCTATGTTCCCATTCACACCTGGATCTATCCCAATGAGCTCCTTACCCTGGTGGTGGCTGAGGGTACTCCAAACACAGCCATTCCGACCCAAAAAATACAGGGTAAATGATCAGAAGGAGAGTCAGGTTTCCAACCTGATTTTCTACAACAGCTGACAGTTCAAGTAAAGCTATTTCAAGTCTCAAGCAATTCTCCCCAGACTGCTGTCAACCAGAAAGCTCACTTCTACAGCACTACTACATGCTTATTTTTGTTCTGTGTCAACCACATTATATTGAAACTATAGGTGAAGCTCAAGCTCATTTTAGGAGCTATTTCTTTACAAATACCCTTTTTCCCCCATAAAACATTAATAACCTTTTCATCATACTCAGACCTTAAGTACATGATCACTTGTTTATAGCCATAAAAAGTAAGAAAGTTCTATTTTCAAGACTTTTCTTCCTCACAATCTAGAAACATGTTTGAAATGGCAAAAGACTGCCCCAATAAGTATAAACATATGGCTTAGCTTTGTCTCTAACTCCATGAAGTGATCTTTGAATGAGAGCTATAGATAACATAGTTAAAAACATCAATGAAATCTTTTCTAAGGCAACAAAGCAGTGAAACACAACCCACACAGAATAAATATATCTTAGGTTTGAAAAATAAGAAGACACCACAGGCATTTAACTTTCTCCGTGAAGATCACCCCACTTCAAAACCACCTTTTGAAGTATCTAGCTTTGGTCCTTTCCATTGTTTTGTGAGACACCCAAAATTGGCAGTTCAACATATCCATCCAGAATCCAGTTTCCTGATAATAAGAGAAGGTATCTCTTGATTGAAAGATGATTTTAACTTTACCTGTGTCCAAAAGATCCAAGTGGCCTCAGAGACTAGAGCAGCAGCCCTCCTGGACACAGTCTCTGAAGCTGTGGACATGATATATGAGGATTTTAATTCTGAGCAGAGCTTTGTTCAGAAACACTCTCTGGACAATAGCCTATGACAGTTTATCTATACTTTCTTCTATTGTTAACCTACCGTTGAATAGGGAACTGCAAACAAGAACAGCTAAATAGAAGGGACAGCTGAGAAAGTATTTAGAACATTCAGAAGTGGGTGTCAGGAAATGACAGTTTCAGTGTTTGTTTGTAACATTTTGCTTAGCATAAAGTCATTCTGAGGATATAGAAAGTGTCAGAGTTGTTCTTTGGAAACTCATATTCCAAACGATACATCAATATTTTGCCGTTTTTATGATGTCCTGGCCAAGAGGAAGGATTGACTTGTATTAGTTTTAGTACAATATGATGGTTTCTGCCTCCAAGACTCTTAATGAGTTATTAAATTATTGAACAGACAGGCTACCAAGAAAACCAAAATAAACCCCACAACAACAAAAACCAAAACATAAAACCCAAACAACAAAGAAAGGGACTTATTTGGTTTTGCTTTTGAGAATCAGCATAATAAATGAGAAATATATTGTCAACTTTAATAGCAAATGTCAACTCTTTTGCTTGCGTGAATTAAAATTGCAAGATTAAGAGAGAAAGCTGTTCTGGCTTGGTTTGATGACTATAGGAGGGCAGCCTGTCTCTGGAATCTACTGGGATTTCTTTGCATTTCTGGGGAAAGAAGATGACATTTTCTTGTAGCACTTCTATGCCTTCCCTGCAAAGTGCTTGTCTGCTGGATGCAAACCAGAATACAAGATCATCATTCCTATGCCTACCTTCAGGAAAACTGCTTTGGGGACAAGCAGTTGGTCACAGATTCCAGTATACAGAGATTGCCACTGACTTCTCTGCCTGGAGAGCTGGAAGCAGACTTCTGAGGACATGTCTCCTTTTTTGCTTACTTTTGCATCATCCTGAGGCCATCTTGCTTATTGGAGATTGTAAACCCCTTTTCATCACTCAGTTTGGCACTCATGATCATTGTTATTCAAATTACTTTCAACACCAAAGTTCTAGTCCTGCTCAGAGTAAACAGGCATTTTCTGCAAGCATTTCCTCATGACTATAACCTGCCATCCCAAATCAGTTATTGCACACCAGAATTTGGAGTGCACCAGTAATCAACATAGAAGTATGACCTACTGCAAAGCCTCTGACTAAATAATGCTCACAAAAATACCTGTTTCTGATAGATCATGGAGAGAATAATGTCACATTTATCACTGAAACAGCTAGAATGAGCAGGATGATTTCATTGATTGCTTCAATCAAGGAGCTGATTGCTTTTCATCCTACAACTCCCATTACATTCACAGCCTCCTAAAGCTATCACAAAGACCAATTCCTTTCATAATAACAACATTACCAATCCAAACTAATAAAGAGCCATCAGCCAGCAGAAAACTACAGAAACAGTCTTGTTTCTTGATCAGAGGTTACAATTTTTCTCTAAATTTGTCCATTAAATTCCAGGGTAGGTTCTGCATGAAGTGCCCTAGTCCACATTGCTGTCACTTCACGTAAGAGCACAAACAACCTCAGCAAAAGCAATACCTTTGAGAAATTCCATCAGGCCCATGCCTCAATATGCCTCATGTTTGAAAAAACATGGGAAGTTAATGAAAAGAGAGAAGCAGCCAAGAAACAAACAGGTACAGAGTTAACGAAATGAACTGATTTTAGTCCTGGCCCAGAAATTGCACCCAAATTTTCAGAATCTTCATTTAAAGTGTAAAGCTTCTTCAGCATATGGAAATGTTGGTGAATATTCAAATATACAAGTATATATATACACACACAAATATACATGTATGTGTACATATACTTAATTCAAATATTTATATCTGACTTTATGAAGCATTTAATTCCTTTAATCACACTAGAGAAGGACAATCCTGAACAAAATTCCCCTAGTAACAGCACTACACCACTAAGAACGACATGGCAGACTTTTTCCAGACTGTCATATTGCAATCATAATGGTATAATTGCAAACAAGAACAACATGTAATCACAATGTTGAGTACATCACCTAAAATGTTCAAAACTCTATTTTTTTAAACAGCTGAGATAATGTATTAGCTAGGAAAAGGGAACATTCAAGCAAGAGCGATGGCTACTCTCACAGCATGGGCACAGAAACAAAGCTGGAGAGCAAACTAGAGTGGGGAATACAATTACTGAAAAAATGGATACCTTCAGCAAGGAAATTATATTAGTGTTTATTTTATCTTTATGTAATAAGCTACTGTCCTGAAAAGCTACATGGCAAATCAGATTTGGAATTCCCCACTCTTACATGTGATGAAAGAGTGACCATTTACAAGAGCAGCTTTACATTTTTCCTACAAGGCGGCCACAGTAGGCTCAAAGCCTCCAACCTAAGAAATGCAGATTGCAATTTTCTTATTTAGTAGATTTTTTAAAAGGCTCTGTCTAGAATGAATGTGGAAGGCATTAATATTTATGCCCAACTGAAAGAAGGCTGTTTGTTGCTTAGTCCCATTCCTCTACTGAACACCTTAATCCCCCTAGTCACTTCCACTCATATTTCTTTTCTTTAAATTTAACTGCCTTTCTGGCTGTGACCTATTTTCTAGAGAACATATACTCAGCTAATGCTGGTAGATCAAATCAAAACTGTAGCTGTGATTCCTCTGAACAGAGATACATCCTTTTCATTTGAAACATAACACATCACGGTTTTTGCTGGCATTTATTTCTAAATGGAAGGCTAGATCTGTTTAGCCAGACTAGTTTAAGTCTCCCTTAAACTGAGAATTAGTTATCCTTATTACAGCATCAAAAGCTCATTATTTTCCTCAAAACAGGCTGGAGTATCTCTACTAATAATTGAATTGCTGTCTCTTACACAATAGCCACATGTTCCACAATACTCAATAAAAGCCAGATGGGAATAGCTCTGCAGATCTGATTCTTGACACATTTGAACCCCTGCTCTACCTCTGTGGATTTGCTTGCTGCTTCTGAAGCCTCACCAAATGTAGTAACTTAAATGATAAAACTGAAGCCAGAGAGAGGAAATGCCTTTGTGATTTTTCCAATCAGCTCAGCACCAGACATGCTCAGCTCTGCTTCAGCACCCAGCTTCAGCTCAAAGTCTTTTGACCCTTTAACCTATTGCAAAAGATTACTTGCTTTTATCGCCCAGCAGTGGCTCGTAGCCTACACAAAGTGTATCCACCTGTGTGAATCCTGGGATGACCAGGATTCTTGCCATCAGGCAGCCCCAGCAGAGCACTTTGAGGTGAGGTCCATGTGCTGTGCTCCCCCTCACTGCAGGAGAGCTGCTGAACACTCTCAGGTTCCAACCATCCTGCGCAGGGACCAGGTGCTGCTGCCTGGAGCAGTGGCCTGCAGAGGAGGCAGCCTGATCCACAGCAGCAGCAGCAGGATCCTGGGAGAAGCATGCAGCAGGGTAAGGCAACAGAATGGCTTCTTGCAGGGGGTCAGCAGAAGCTGGGATCTTTCTTCCTGCTGAAGCCAAATTCTCCCAAGGAACGCAATCTTGCCTCTCAGTTACGACTTAGAGCTTGTCTTCACTTCACTGGCTCTGGGTTAAGTGGTTGTTATGGGTAAGTCACAGCTTGTAGGGATCCCCAGCTTCCAGAAAACATGCATTCTCCTCAATTCCCATGACAGGGAGTCTGTGCATTAGAAATGGAGTTCTGGGATGTGTTTTGGCAGGGGAGTGGGGGCAAGTTTCTGTCTGGCAAAGTCAGACCTTCATATCTCCCACTGTTGAGCCGCATTCTTGGCCATATGTTGCCACGTTGATGGTACAGACCCTTAGTGGCTCTAATGGAGCAATTTTTTCTCATTATTTAATAGCCGCTCCTTGAGGCTATGTTTGACCTGCCTTTAGAAGGCCTGTCTCTACTACTTCTTCTAAAGACTGTTTTTTAAGGTTGTACACAAGTCTTGATCTCCACATATTTGTATTTATTTTAAAAACAACTCTTTCCCCTGCAAAAGGGCATTGGTGTCAGGCTGTGAACTGCACACATTAGAAGGTGAAGTTATTACAGAGACAAAGAAATCAGAGCAAACCTAACTACTAAAAAAGGCTCCATTAAATCTTTTGTCATGGGCCATCTGAAGCTTTTCTCACATAAATGGGCATCTTTCCACTTGCTGCACTAAGAGCTGGATCAAGACCTTGGCTTTTGTCCAAGGGGAGAAAGCAAGCCAGATGAAAGGAAGGAAAGTGAACAGAATTCCATCACATCACCCCATTGATAACCAAACTCCCTACAGGAGAATTAACAGACTTAAGCTGGTCAACAGTTCCAATGCAGCCAGGCCTGTGGCCCAGTTTAAAGAGTTAGCCACTGCTGCTGCTGTCTGCATGACATTTCAGTCCAGTGAAATGTTTCTCCAAGCTGCTTTTGGAAAAGCAGATGTAAGCTCCTCACTCACTTGGATGTTACTGAAAATCTACCCGGCTCATATAAATTAAAAGGAGAATAACTCTCATTACAGATCCTAATTAGCACTAGATTCGGCAGAGGGTATCATATATGTGATGTTTAATGAGCATGTGACAGATGTTACTCATCTCATTTAACACACAGCTGGCAGAACAACTTCTCACAGAGTACCATGGTGAAAGGGAACCAGCTACAATAAACCGTGCTTTGCAGAAATGTTTCTGGCTTACTGGTTTGGGGTTTGGTTTTTTTTTTTTGTACCCCCCACTACCAATTTCTGAAGGTCCAGCTTAATTTTTGCATAATTGGAAGAGCCCCACATTTTTCCAGAACTGCTGCATGACTATCAAAGAAGAAGACAAAGCTGCAAGAGGTTATTTTTGTGAAGTAAAATGAATAGAACACCACAGGGCCAGGCAAATGCTAGTTGACAGAGGCACACACACAATTACTACTGCACATCTCAAAATTCTCTCCAAATTCGGTGTGGCTACAGATGTGCCCTATGACTGCCAGCAGCATTAAAAAGTGATACAATAAGGATATCTGTCAGGTGATTAGGAACACCAATAAATATCAGTCACAAATTCTCCCCATCAAGGGGCTGCTGGCAGGTGGCCGTTGTGGTGGCTGAGCATCAGCAGCAGGCTCTGCCTGGCTGAAACCCATCCATCATGGCAAGCAGTCCCTTAACTCTTCAGCACTGGCAGCAGTACAAGAGCGTTCTATTAAATATGAATATCTTACGGTGTTAAGCTGCCACCCTCTATAAATAGCAAGGCATTCATTTTAATCATTTTATTGGAATATGGAAGCCTGGAAATATCTTGCTTTGGGATTTGAATATTTATTGCCATTTGCAATGTTCTGCTGCTTGGTAAGCTCCCCTAAATGGTTAGCTGTTTCCTCTATCACAAACTCATTTTATTTTTCTCAGGTACTGCAGAAATCTACTGTAGAAGTTGCAAACAAAAAGACATCTGCAACTTGGGCTTTATAAGAAAATTATATTTTAAAAGTGTGGTGGATTTTTGTCTGTATTTAGCCAAAAGGCTCATTTTTACTGTAGTTAACTGAAGGATTTATAACAATTAATGAAAATAAACCAAATTAGAACAAATCCTTTGATAGTCTTGCCTGGAACATCAGTTAGACCCCTGAGTGCTTCTATCAGCATCTACGAGATGCAGCTGCACTCACCTTGGAAATTGTGTTGATGCCTGCTCAGATAAGCGATTCTGCATTAAAGTGGCAAAGAAATACAGTTAAAATCTGTGGAGGAAGAGAGCAAGAGAAGCCACCAAGTTTAATTTCTAATGTAGGATTTTGCTTTCTTTATTGCTCTTTCTCTCCCCTTTCTCTTCCCTAGAGTCAGGACTTGGAGGAGAGCCTTAACCAAAGTTACCTGATTGGTAATTACCACTCCAGAATAAAAAGTTTTTGGAAAGGGTGGTTCAGTTACCTCCTCCCACCAGGCTACAAGTGTGTGCAGAGGCTCTGTACTGACCCTTTCAGAGAGGCATTCTAATTCAGCCTCTGCATTAGTGGTGAAGGCTTCCTCCAATTTTGTAGCAGAGGCAGTGGGTTCTTCAGAGACAGTCGTGGGACAGGGCTGGCTTCATGTTTACAACAAACTTTGTTTCAATGCAGCTACTTCATAAGAAGATTTTTGAGCATGTCCTGCATCCCTGTAGATGTGCCCAGCATTATTCCTGGGTTCAACCAAGTGCTCTGCAGAGTTGCTTGGAGGCACAAGTCTTTGACAATGCTACCAAAGTGTGCAAAGGTAAGGAGAGAATAATTTCTCCTGTCTTTTCCTCCATTTTATTTGGAGGAAAGAACAAAATGGAAGTGTGCAACTAAACAAGAAAGAAAAAAAAAACATTTTCCTTCTTACACAAGAAAATTGCACAACTTGGTTTAAGTAACGTTTTGCAACATAGCCTGTTTCCTGCCCGTTAATGCTCAGGGGACCACAGAAATCAGAATGCTTTCAGCGATCTGAGAAGACTTAATGGTAAAGGAGAGCGCTACATTTCACGGGAAGACAAGGGGGTTAAGAATAAAATCTCTTTTTCCAATTACGTATCAGCTTCTAACTGGGGCAGAATGACCATTATGGATACAAAGCACATTTACCCTGTCCCAGATGCAATGGTTTTTCTATTTGCTCTCTGCAGATTTCCCACTCCAAGAGCAGCCGTATCCTCGTAACCATGGAAACCACTCATGGCAAATTCCCTCAAAATGCAAAAGCAGAAGGATGGAAAGGAACAAATATTTTAAGAAGGTTGTACATGAAGAGGAAGACAGCATCCTGTCTTCATAGAAGCAAGACAGGATAAAACCACAGTATCCTCATGCTGGAGGGCTTGCCAGTGGATTGGTGACCTTCCTCACTGGGCAGCTGGCATTAGACAAAGTGCTCTGTTTCACCTTTAGCATTGCAGTTGTAATCTGTGAAGACTTGCACAGTGTCAAAGCTTTTCTGAAGATTTGGCAGATCAAAGGATACAACAGTGAATTTTCATGGCAGTATATGACAGCCTTGCATCACACCTAGGACAGATGCACTTCGAATTCAAAATAATAACTTAGACTTTTGTCTTAAAAAAAAAAAGACATGAGTAAAATCACAGAAAAGGTAGAGTTATACCTGAGCAGACCTTGGGCCACCTAGCTCAGTTTTCAGCCTTCAACACTGTCTCTAAATGAGGTAAAAACCAAGATCCACTTGGAAGGCACTTTCACACTAATACTCTCCTCAGCCTTAAGGGACTCCCTGAGCCTGTTGTGGTTTCTCTAGATAGTAAGACTGAAAGAATCTCTATTCCAAACACTTTTCCACTCTCTTTTCCAAATCATCTTTTGACAGGCAGTACAACAAGGCTCATTCACTCCACAGGAACAGCCACCTCCTTTTTGCATTGGGCCTGCCTCCTCCTAGTGTCACTTGATGGGCCATGGTTCTCATGCAAGAAGAAATAGCAAGAAGTCAATCTCTATCCCCCTCTTCTGTGTCACTCATGATTTTGCAGATCTCTATCACACCATCCATCCATCCTTGGAAAGGGAAAATGTAAATTTCAGCCTACTTAACTGTTTCTTGAAAGAGATCATCTCATACCTTTCCTCAAATGAATTACCTTTCTTCAGACTTCTTCTTGCTGTGATATATTTGAGGTGAGAGGACCAGAAGTGCATCGGGGGGGGTGGGCGACCCTTGGAGTCAGACTTTTATATCCCTGTTCTCTTTCCACAAAGTAACAGTATTTAATCTTTTATTCCATTGCTACTGAGTACTAGCTTATGGTTTCATGGAACTATTACAAACCCACAGTTTCATTCTTACATAAGAATAACAAAGTGTTAGCTCAGAATATGATACGTGAAGGTCAGATTGAATTTATCCAGGAGGTACATTTACATGCACTGAATTTTACCTGCTATTTTACTATCCATCCCTCAAATTCAGAAGATTATTCTTCAGTCTACCCTTGAGCTCCTACAGAACACTTGGGTGACTAGTACCAGCCCTGGCAATCTGCTAATTTTCATGTTGTTTATTTGTACCTCAACCTGTTCCAGAATCATTTCAAATTTTAGGCTGAGTATTTGCTGAATCACTGCTAAAAACAATAACATAGGGAATCTCCTCAGCTTCTTCTACAGTAAGCAGACACAAATAATTATCATCTCTGCAACAGCCTTATCCACATGGCTAACTGATGGCCCTACCAACCTTCTGGTGGAAGTTTTGTTCTTGGTGTTAGGCCCTGCAGCCTCTCCTCCCCCTCCAAGGGCCACTGCTCAAGGCTGGCTCTGACATGCTGCAACTGTGTGACCTGACTGTTGGGAGCAGAGCTGGGAGAAGACTTGCTGGGGTTCTTGGCACCTTCTGGTGTATTAAACTCAAGCCCTTGCCCTTGGTCCCTGCCCAAGCTATGCTATAGATGGCCCTGAGCCCACCCTTGCCTGTCACAAACCCAAATCTGACCCAAACTTAACTTCCCAGACTTTGTAACAATGGACTCACATGTCCAGCTGGACTCCTGGCTGCTGCTGGTCACCATCACCCAGCCCACTCTGCTCTCTCTGCCTGGGACCCACCCTGAGGGCACTGTCCTACTCACTTGGCTTCACCTTCACTCCTGGCTCCCTGTCCCGCAGGGAGCAGCCTCAGCCCCATTACTGCTTGGCAGGACAGGCTGGAAGGACGACCAAGTCCTTTTCCTATCTGAGTCTCATGTTTGTGTTACACTATCATCATAAATTTCAAACCCATGATGACCAAACCTGAGGAATGTGCTTGGAAAGAGATGTGGAGAGGAGGAAGAAAGGGACCTCCAGTTTATTCTGGTGTTAGCAGAGGAGGCTCAGCTGCTGCGTACACCACACACAGTCCCTGTGTGTGACCTTGATTGGGTTGTTTAACTGCTCCCTCTCAGTTCCTCTTGCTCTTAAAGGGGATTAAACTTTTCTCCTGAAAACAAAAGAATGCTCCTTCCTTCCTTCCTCCATGTAACAAATGTCAACAGCAACAGCCCTGACTAGAGCTAGGAAAACTTGGAAGGTTGCCATTAACTTCAGCAAGTCAAGAAAAAGGTTTCATTTACAGAGCAGGAACAAGATGAGCTTTTCTGTAGAAAATCTACAGAAAAGATAATGGCCCTCCTCTGTGTTCAACGTGTATAAACAAATTAGCATGTGGTTGAGCATCAGATATCCCTAAGCCTTGTCAAGATACACTCAAACTTGAAGAAAACAGCTTTTCATGCTGAAGCACCTAAATTTACTCATGGATGTAATACATTATACTGTGTCAATGTAGCCAGCTTATAGACTCAGCTAACACATCTTTTTTAAAAATCTGTATTTTGGCAACAATTTTACTATGCCAATCTACAAAGCGGACAGCATATAGTCTTCCACTGACTGTGCTTCAGAAATTTCTCTTCTACAATACTAATTATTAAATAGCCTTCAAAAAGAATGCTAATGCAGTACTGATAACAATGTGTTGAAACACACACAGAGGTACAAAAAGGTAAAAAAATAAGTCAATCTAAGCTCTATAGTCATGTCTCAGCAAGCTGTAAGTGAACAGCAAGGAGAGCAGAAGCAGGGAGAGCACCTCAGAAAGACAGGTTTTCAAAACACCAGGCTTTATTGGCATAAACCCCACCCATGATATTAAAATACAGTTTCTCCTGATTCTATTTAAGAAAACAAATGCAGTTTTATGGTGCTCTGCATTTTAAATTATGTTTTTCCCCCTTCTTGCCTTCCTCTCTTTTGCTGCAGCCTTCTTGGCGGTAAAGTGACAAGAGAGGAGCAGGGAGAAAAACAGCAATACAAACATCAGAGGGGGAGAAAAGAAAAATCTGAATATGTCTTTTTATAATGAAACTGTTCAGGGTAAAAAATGCCCTAAGAGAAGCCTTGCCATCCTGGCACATGTAGAAATATATGGAAAATCTTGGAAATGGCTTGCTGTATAAATACCACACAGGACTATGCAGAGCAAAGTTACCTCCAGTCCTGATCTAAGCAGAAATTCAATTTCACCACCTCTTGAAGTGTGGCAACAGCCAGGTGGGAAGCTGCTTTTCCCACCTGGGGAAATCACTCCTATGCCCCAGACAGCTCACTACAGGCTTTAACTGTAACACTTCTTCCAGATGTGTGCCACACATATCTGCTTTAACCAGGAATCCAATACCCATGAGTGCTGTAGGTGTCTGTGTGTCTAATGTGCAGCTGTGCCCTCTGCTGCAGTTGTGAGCAGTGGGCAGCTATTTTTAGCACAGCAGTCCCGTGGGATGTGTGGTAGATTGGAGCTGCTTCAGCAACCGGAGCGATAACAGGACTGTATGCAGGGAGCATCATTTCCCTCTTCAGGCTAATTAAGTGTGTGAGGGGAGGCTTCCAAGTGAGAGCATCTAACTGCATATAAAATGAAAGATATTCATCTTCCTTTGCAGCTATTAATGAATCACCATTTAGATGCCTAATAAACTTGCACATTAAATTCTAATAGCATCCTGCTTCCTTCATTAACCTGAACCACTCTATTGGTGAAAAAACCCTATTCTTCTACTAGGCACTGCAGTGTCTGATACTCCCTGATCAGGCTAAAACCGTAAGTCTGAATCTGCAGTCTCAGAGCCACCTAAGGTGGTGATTCCATCTTTTCTATTTATCATGTCCATGTAACTGCTCTGCACCTCTCCTCTGACTCACTGAGACATACAATTCTCTGCCCCATTCCATGCTTCATAAAAAGCCTGTCTGGCACTGTAGCCCTATGGAAAATAACATCTGTTTTCCACTTAAAAGCCTCAGCTATCTTAAACCAAAGCCCTGTAGGTTCACAATATATTGCCACAGTACCTGTTACTGTATCCCTCGACTGGCATTCTTGCTCCTGTTGTGCTGGTATCTGCTTATACCCCTTAGCAGCCAGCCTTTTCTCCCCTCAGTCATGCATCTAATCACCCATCCTCCACAGCTGGCCTGCCACCTTCATCATTTCTCAAGTCGTTAAGCACAAAGCAGACAGATTGAATTACAAGTCTTCCCACAGCTCAGAAGCAGCAGGTCTGCGTATTCCAGTGCAGATTGGGTAAGTGTCCCTGTTGTCTCCTCAGCTTGAGCAATGGGACTGCCAGCCCTCCTGACCTGTCCACAGCTAAACCCAAGGATGTTATGATATTAAGAAGAAAGGAGATAAAAACTGTTCTTTCTGAGAAACTTATTGCTTGCACATTCCACACGCCCGGCACCAGTGATTGTGCAGGTTCCATGGCAATGCCACACCTGTCAAACCCCAGACCTCTGTGGGTCTCCTGCCAGGGAACCTCCACCTCCACTCTTCCTCTGGCAATGAGCATATTTACCACCTGGAACCACTGGTTATATAACCAATACAGGTTCAAATTTGTGATTATTATAATTTTAGCTTGTTTATTGGATTAGATATTTACAAACTCTATGGAGAGAGGGTGTCAACAAGTCATTTCAAGTGAACTGCCCATTGCTTTCTCAAAATGGTTGGAATCAGAGAAGAAACACAAGGAAATCCCCCAGCCATCAAAGCCTGTAACTTGATTATTTTTGGAAGCTACATGTGGATAGTAGCTATTGAATGTTGTTATTTTATTCTAAAATCCAGGGCAACATTAATTTAGCATAAATACCAAGGCCACATCAGTGTTTTCTAGCAGCTGAGCCACCAAGCAGCTATACTTTCCAGAACAAGCCAACTATACTCTTAAATCATGTGTAATATAAAGAACATATCCTCAGGAATATAGTCTCCATAGACATTTCTGGAAAGTATTTCTATAAAACAGGAAAAAGGCTAATATCAAGGTGAGGCTTATCATAATAAGCAAAACAGGGGAACTCACTGTGAATGAAGCAGGGTGGTCATCAGTCCCCCAAGTGAGCATCAGGCATAACACATCTCATGTCAGAAGGCAGCCTAGGGAATCCCCACAACAACTCAGGAGCCAGACTGGAGGCAGCCGCTCTTGAAGCCCACCTTAAAAATGCTAAAGGTCCTGGATGGAGCTGAAGAAGAGCCCCTCGTTGGAGGGTGTGGGTGAGGTCCCAGGTGAGGTGGATGATCAGCACAATCCAATCTTGTGAGGGCCCTCATAGCCATCACCTGCAGCCATCTGCATTTTCAATCCTACACATATGGGCATGAAGCATGCAGGGTGAGGTGCATGTGGGAATAACTGAAACAGAACCTGAATCCCTAAACCATTTACACGAGCTGTGCAGTGTTTTAAAGTGGCAACCACAATCAATTTTATTGCTGCAAAATGTCTGTTTCCAGGAAGTTCAGCATATTCACTTTATACAAAGGCACAGATCAGACACAGACATCTCCTTCTTTCAGCAAAACTAGCCAGAGTAACATTCCTTGCAGGATACCAAATGAGGACCAATATGATTCAGCACCCAGACACTGCCAGCCCAGAGCTCTCTGACAAAGATGAATTATTTCAGCTTCAAGACTAGAACTATCACTGGAGATCTCCTCTGTTTGTGTTACAATCCTTCATTTATTTCTCATTCCGTCTCCTTCCAAGCCACCCTGTGCCTCCTGCCCTCCCTTTGACATACACCCACTGCTTGTTTTCCTATCTGAAGGTCACTTGGAGATGGCTGGATGCACCACGTGCTACCACTGTGCTCAACCACTGAAGCCAGCTCCCATAAAACAAAGAGAAACTTGGCAAAATTTGGGACATTTCTCTTCTGAAATGAGCCCATGTTCATTCAAAAGTCATGGAATCTGTTCAACTTAATTTTAATGGCTACAAGGGAAAATAATGGGCAATGGTTGTTTTGCTGGTGGTGGTGCTGATGGTTGTTTTTTTTCCATTTTACATAACAAAGTTGGCTTCCGGTACATGTAATTATTTCTATTTCCAGCCTGCCCAGTACAAGGTGATACAGCTAAACAAGATTACTTGCAGATGGTTTCCAAACTGAACAGCAATGCTAAATGGAGCTAACTTACTAATAGAAATTATCAAAGCTGCTTGGAACCCCCAGAATGCTGGAGGAATTTTAATGTGACTGCACAGAGATTTGTAGAGAGGACTGATGCCTCCAAGGAACTGAGAGCCTCCCATGAGTTGCCAGGGGATCCAAAGGAAGCTCAGTACCTCACAGACCTTACAAACACACGTGCTGCAATGTGGCCAAGTGTTGATTCTTGCCAGGTTGTGTCAGAAACAGCTGTACCAGAGGGATATGCAAGGCCAACAGGTGCTGTAAAACATTTTAGCAAAGAATCTTCCAGTTTTTGAAGTTCACTGGAAAACACATACACAGAGCTGGTGCTGGGATGCTTTTAATCAAGTTCCCTGTTTGAGTTCTCTTCTTGCCAGTATATCAGCTGTCATTTCTATCTAAAAGTTTCTGAAAATTATTTAGAAGAATTTGAGGACTAAAAGAAGGATGGTTAAAGGCATCTCCACAGCCCAGGCCAGAGCTGGGCTCTAATCCAGTACTTTCTAGCAGAAGTGGCCTCTAGTGTGGCTGACAAATGAATTCCTACCAGCCAGTTCTTCAGTTCAGTCATGTAGATAGCCTCACAGGACAGAAAATTAACTTTACTTCTCTGAAAATTTAGACAAGGCATCTTCAGAAAATAAGGAGCTTTTCTCTAAATCCTTCCCTGAGCAGGTTCCCTCAATAGCAGTCTGTGAAGAATGACAACCCAAACCTCTGCAGCAACTCCTATCCTGCAGTGCAAGGCATCTGCATGCTAGATGTCCTGCTAGGACAAAAACAGCCCTGCAAAATTCTGTCTCAGCCAACTCTTGGTGTTCCACCTTCCCTTCTGTGATACCAAAGTTCAAGGTGTTCTTTCTCTCAAAAGAGCATGTTGGGGTTATATGCATTAATTGTAAGAAACAGAGGCAGGATAACAGGGTTTGAGAAAGCCCAGGAAAGTCAGAATTCATACAGCTCAATTGTAAATGCATCCCACCAATCTTCACTGCTGCTTTTAGGTAAATAGAAATTCTCAGTTTCTTATATCTAGACATATTATGTTTATTACCTAGGTATTTTGCCCTTACCTAAATCCCCCAATGTATGTATTACCATCAGAGTTAATTAGAATGAGAATGGGTTTGCAGCAAGAAGAAATTATCTGACAGCACTGAAGATGGGAATAGTCTGTGTGCTATAAAACTTGAGAACTGCACTTCAGGGTGTGAATATTTCCACAAGAAAGCAATTACATTGATGAAAGATGATCAGTAAAACAGCCTGAATAATTTGTGTATATGGGGGGAAGGGAGTTCAGAGACAGCTGACTGGAGCAGGAATGGATATTACAGGTAGCAAATAGAAAAAGTTCTTTTTTCCCCCCTTTTTTATTACTGAGCTACAGATTACTGCTGCTATGAAGAATGGACTTGAAATCCAAGACTGAGTTTTTAAAAAGTAGTTGATGTAACCAAGAAAAAAAAAAAAAGACTGGTGGACAAAACATAGCCTAGTGGGATACACTTTGTCTTCCCTAACTCTCCTAAGATTTGGCAACACTATAATGTCAGCATATTTCACGACTCTAGAAATAAGAACCAAATGATTTTGTCATCGCTGCTCCTGCCAAGAGACACATACCTCCTGCTCCTTCCCTAGATACCAGCACACTTCAGCTCTGTTCTGCTCAGGCAGCTCATAGCAAGGACTGGTACACATGATCCCCACGATGTGTGCCAAGGGCAGAAGCCAAAGTTGCAGAGAAAACACAGACCAGCTTTTCAAGGACAAGCCTTACATAGGAAGTGTCTTTGCATTGTGTGGAGAGGCTTTTGGAGATAAAATTCTTGTGCCACTCGCTTCCTTTAGAATCATCAGTAGGTTAACTAACGAATAATGATGCTAAATATTTTACATTTCTGGAGGACCACACACAGCACCCATCTGGATGGCAGCACTTTGCATCCCCTGAGACACTTCTCACAGGGCTCTGCAGATCTGGGTATGGGGGATTTTACCAGCTACAGTGGGTGCACAGGGGAGAGGTTCAGTTAAGAAATCTAAAACATGGAATTTTATTTCAGCTACATTTTCCTTAAATGATGAATGACTGGTGGTTTTTTGTTTTCTTTTATACAATAATGCAGCAAGAATTGAATTCTGCACCATTTCATGTTCCCAGAATACCAGGGTACCTAGCAAAAATAAATGTACTTCCAAAACATGCACGACAAAAATCCTGACCCTCCAGCATCTGGGCCCCAAGGGCACCCACAGGTGTAGCTGTCCCTGCTGACCCTTGGGTTTCCACCACTTACTCGTGGCCCAGGATCCCGTGTCAATCCCCCCAGCCCATCAGCTCCTGCCCCAGCAACACCGCAGCTGGGCTGGTCTCCTGTTCCCCAGAGCAGAACCATGTCCTGCCCTGCCCTTGGCCCTCCCTCATCCTCAGGGAGGTGCCTGATGCCACGCTGGTCCCTGGCATTCCGTTCCTGGCAGGGTGGTGGGACAGGCCCCAGCTGCCCAGCTCTGCCCTGACAGCCCATGGGAGCCCCTGCTCCACTGACCCTCATGGGGCCCTGATATTCAGCTTGACAAACTGGAAATGCACATGGCTTAGCTGGCTTTCATTTGAGGAATGTGGCTGTACATTCTAAAAATTAGCGATACTTATCTATTTATTTTTTAATTCATACAATTTAAAGTGCTTTAAAAGATAAGTAGTTACCATGTGGTCAATAATTCATAGGAAAATTCAAATGAATTAGGGGACAACATTGCATCAAAAGCCAATGACGCTGCTTTCCAAAATATCAGTCAAGGAAAACTCAGTGTAAGGGAGATGAAGTAGAATTACCCAAAGCAACGTGGTAGGCTGACAGAAAGGTCAGGAATTGAAATAAAATATTCCAATATCCAGTCCAACACACGTCTACCAGATGCTCTTTCTACTTTACCACGATTAACTAAGAACACTAGCAGAAGAATTAAAACTATTGAGAGTTAAACAAATAAAATATCTTCCCAATTCTAATTCAAGAGGCTGCTCAGAAAGTCTTTGAGTGAGTGATAACACATTCCCTTCTACTACAGAAGTTTATCTTGTAAGAATCTGCTTCATCTTCAAAAACAATAATGGCCAAATTTGATTTCACTGATGAGAGTGAAAATACAGAAATCCTCCACTAAGCTGAGTGGCATTAAACCACATACACCTAGACCCAAGATAAACAGTTAGGCAGAGGTTTCATGTGGATACACACCATGTCTACAGTATGAGTAACATGTGGAGCACAGAAATTGCTATTACTCATCATATTTCAAAAACTATGGGGAAAAGAAAAAGGATTTGACGCGGGAAAGTATACTCAAAACAAGACCAAAAAAAAAAGAAGGCACTGTTCCAGGCTGCAGAAGCGTACTGAAGGTGAGTTATATTTTATTTCATTAAAATATATTTTAAAAACATACTGTGTAAAAGAATTAGGATTCTCAATAATTTATTATTTACATTAACAAATTCTGTTTGACTGTTATTCTATAGACAGAAATGAAAAGGGAGTTGTATCAGCTTCTTCAGAAGGGAGTTGTATCAGCTTCTTCAGGACCAAGCAAGCCTCTTTTCCAAGAAACCTGTCCAAAAATGCATTTCTTTCCATTTCAGTCCCTTCAAATTAACATTTGCAAACAGATGGCAAAAAGCTCAATGAAAGGTCATGTTGGTGAGTGTTGAGCACTCACAGTGAGAGCCGGGAATTTGGGGTGCTCTGCAAGGGAGAGACCCCGAGGAGACTTTAACATCGCACTCCTCAAAAGTCAAGAGGCTGCAGGGTCCAATCCCACTCTTGCTCCCACTGTCCTATCTCTGCTGAAATCCATGGCATTACACAACAAGGAGGCTGGCACCTGACCCCTCCAGGCAGATCTCAGAAAGCTGCACGAACTCCTTGAGACAGGGTGGCAGTGGAGAGTGCTGTAGGCACGCTGCAGCTTATCATTCTTTCTCAGTCCAAACAAAACATAAATCTCAGTGTTTTCCTTCCCATCCTCTGGGAAGAAATATGCATAGGGAATTATCTCTCTGATGTAAACATCTGTAAGCACCATTCACATACGCTGGTCCACATGAAAAGGAAAATTATCAAAGTGCCTGCCATAGCCTGGAAGTTCTTAGTGGAGCAGCTCAGCTTTCCCATCGGCTTTCCAGACTTCTGAAGTCATCCGGGTACCAAACATCATGCACAGTTCATTGCAACGTTATTTGCTGTCTGCTTCACCATTCCAGGAAAGAGCAGTCGCCCTTTCAGTGATTATACAAAAGCCCATGATTAAAAGAAGTAAAGCTGTCAGCTCATGTGTTCTGTTTCCTGGAGGCACTCAATGGTATTTCTGACATCTCGTGTAAGGCACCAATCATCCGGTAGCCGAGCAAAAAGCGACCCACGAGACCTCCATTAAGCAACTGCAGAGGGAACTGACAAAGTTCAGCTGGTTTGCTTGTCTTCTTGCTTACAAAGCATAAAAAGTGTGGTCACGCCATCTGAGGAAGTTTCTGGTGGTATCCTAAAAGGAGAACTCAACTTGCACCACAAGGAGCATGGGTGACTTGTGCCTGCTACAGCACAAGTTTCCGACAGCTGCATCAGGGTGGCAATTCCCACAGACATAGCAGAGATTTCCTTGATCCCCAGGAAGCCTCCGCTGCCTTACTTTCACAGAAAGTGAGTTTGTTGTCAGCAGCAAAGCAGATACCTCCTTACATGATGTCTCCATAACACACAGCAGAGGACCACACTTATAAAACCAGCTTTGTGGTGCTCTTGCTGCAGCTTCCCTGCTGTTGGTCTTGTCTGCACAGCCTTATTCACAGAGATGCAATGCCAGAGATAGCAGAACCTGTGGACGAAGAGGTTGGCTGGATGCTGGCTGACTGCACCCCTGAGCAGCCTCAGTCCAGAATGTCAGTCTCAAATGGGACCAGGTGGTAGTATGTCAAATTGGTGACATAAGCTGTTGGATCATCACTGTCTTCCAGCTCTGAGGTAAAGTCACTAACACTTTCGAACCTAAGGAGAGAGGAAAAAAAACCACCAAAAGGCATTAAGTCATTTAGAAAATCAAAGGAATTGGGAAAAAAGTACTTAGGGAGTGGGAGAAGCACTTGGAGCTGATTCCATCCACACCTCCTTCTCCTGTTCTCATGTGATTATGACTAAGCCACGGGCCAATGAGAACCATAGTGCATGCAAGCAAGTAATCTTGTCACCCTTGACTTTCAAAGCTCCTAGTGAGGGAGGAAGGAAAGAAGGAAGCAGCAAGTGAGTCTTGGAAGAGTGAATCACACAGTTGAAGTCCACATCCTTCTATTTTGTTCCCACAGCATGTGTCTACAACACAAAATGCCTCAGTTCTCACATAAAAGTGAAAAAGAAACTGCCTTTGTTTCCCATCTGAACTTAGACACAGCCTTTCACTTCACAGGCACCTTCTCTAGGTTTGGCTTTTGTAAGAGGCCAAGTGTCTAACACAGGCAGGAAAAAAATGACTACAGTGTCCTTCCTCTAGAGTCTATCTTCCCATGGTACAAGATTTAGAGTCTGACAATCAAAGAATCTCCAAATATAAAAAGATTCCCAAATTTGGCTTCACTTGTTTTTGTATTTTCCTCTCCACTTCCCAACACTTGTTTCATAACCTGAACTTTTGCAAGAATTACCTACTGTTCCATACCTACTGTCAACCAGAAGGCATCAAGCTGTTAAAACCTCCACTTCTCTCAGTTACACACATTCCATTCCAATACAGCTTGAATTTCTGCAGTAAGAAACATTATCTTCTTCCTGGATAGCCTAGCAGTTAAAGGCAGTCACGGCAGGCCAAGGACTAAATTCCACCTCAGTTCTAAAAGGGGTTTGAAGAACCATAAAGTTTCTTTTTCTCAAACTCTCTCTTCAATATTTTGAAAGAAATTTCATTCACTATGACAGAGTGAGAAAGAAAAGGACGTAGAAACTGAAAAATTGCACAAGATGGAAAAAGAAATTCTAACCTAGCTCTCACTTTTAGCATTTGTCTCTAACACCTTTATCAGCCTAGCTGGCCTACTGCAGCTCTCTGAATGGCAGGTAAACAGATGAGCTTTCAAATAATTAATATTTAAAACTGCATCTCATCTACACATAAACTAGTTAGACTCTAGATAAGTGAAACAATGGCAGACATGCCTCTAACCTCACCCTAGGACCTGAAGAAGAGTGGTAGGGTAAATAAACAGGTGAGTCTCCTACTCCCATCTCTTCCCAAAACTTTATTTAGAAGTATCATGGGTTGTTGGATAGCCTGGTCTATATATCCTGCAATGTATGACCACAGTTCTGTCTTTCCCATACTCCTTCCTGGTCCTTCTCACCTCTTTTTTTTAAACTATGACAGCCAAAATAGAGAACATTTTTTTGAGCAGAAACTCATGGATTTTCTCCTGCGGTGCTGTTGCTTTGCTCTTCACTTTACCTGAAACAGCAATGAGACTGAACTTTGAATGCTTATTACCCTCATTCCTCTAGTCCCTCCAGGCTGTTTACTTGCCTGCGTGTGTGGGAACGTCTGCACAAGGGAGTTGACTTGGTTTGTTGCAAACACTTCACAGATCACGTTGTGCTGTCTTATGGACTGCAAGTGATCCAGAAACAACAGATTATGAAATACCAGTGGGGCAGATAGAGCGAAGAAAGCAGAAGAGGAGTCAAGAAGGCTGTTCAAAATCTGCCCTTTCTCTTATCAGCATAAAGCTACATTATTACATCTGAAAGGCTCCACAGATTTTGTGGTCCTCCAGCCCCACTGATCAGTTACCACAAGCAGAATGTGAGGTGCAAAGCAGTGGAAGTCAGATGCTGTGATTAAGCAGAAAGATTTCCTTGCCACCAAAAATGAAGTGTGTGCCCAGCAGACTGCAAAGCACTGCAGTAGAGTGCTCACACAAAACCAAACTCAATTAACCAGGACTGTTTACCACAGTCAGCAGCTGTGTTTGACACCAAGAGTCAAAATGCTTTGTGCTGTTACCAACAGGTCTTTCTCTCAAAATAAATTCTGCAACTCTACTGTGGACCTTCAGATTCCTAAATGCCCAAACTGCTACCCTCATTTTTTTTTTCCTCAAAGCACCTTGACAGACACACTGTATTTTGCAAGACCCAACTTCTTGTGTTGTTAAAAAAAAAGTTATTTATCATTTTAACTTCTGTTAATGCATTAGATTTGCTAGTCAGATTCACCAGGAAGAAGAGGGAACAACATATGGTTTGGACAGGCTTGCTAGGTAAAAAAATGGTGGTTGGGCTCAAAAGTGAGGGATGGTAAATGGAGTCAAATCTGTTTGGTAGCCTTTCACAAGTAATGATTTCCTGGGCTCAGTTTTGGGGCCAGGCCTGTTGAACATCTTTACTGAGGGTCTGAATGCGGGGACCAAGTGCAACCTCTGTCAGTTTGCAGATGACACCAAGCTGAGAGAGAGTGCCAGTCTGCTGGAGGAAGGAAGGCTTTCCCAGAGGGATCTGGACAGGCTGGATTGATTGGCTGTATCCAATTGTATGAGCTTCAAGAAGACCAAGTGCCAGGTCCTGCCACAACAAGTGACCCCATGCAGAGCTACAGGCTGGGGGCAGAGTGGCTGTAAAACTGCCTGGCAAAAAAGGACCTGGGGTGCTGGTCAGCAGTGGCTGAACAGGAACCAGCGTGTGCCCAGGTGGCCAAGAAGGCCACTGGCATCCTGCCTTGTATCAGAAATCATGACCTGCAGGACCAGGGCAAGGATTATCCCCCTGTATTGAGCACTGGTGAGGCCACACTTCAAATCCTGTGTCCGGTTCTGGGCCTCTCACACCAAGAAGAACATTGAGCGGCTGGAGCCTGTCTGGAGAAGGGCAACAGAGCTGGTGAGGGGTCTGCAGCACAAGTCTGATGAGAAGCAGCTGAGGGAGCTGAAGTTCTTTAGCCTGGAGAAGAGAAGGCTCAGGGGAGACCTTATCACCCTCTACAACTGCCTGAAAGGAGGGTAGCCAGGTGCAGGGCTGGACTCTTCTCCAGGTAACAAGTGACAGCACAAGAAGGGCCTCAAGTTCTACTGGGGAAAGTTTAGATTAGATATTAGGAAGAATTTCTTGACTGAAAGGGTTATCAAGCATTGTAACAAGCTTCCCAAGGAAGTAGTTGAGTCACCATCACTGGAATTATTTAAAAGATGTACATGTCATAGAATCATAAAATGGTTTGGTTTGGACCTTAAAGATCATCTAGTTCCACCCCCCTTGCCATGGGCAGGGACACCTTCCACTAGGTCAGTTTACTCAGATCCAGCCGGTTCTGAATGCCTCCAGGGATGGGGAATCCACAACCTGGGGACCTGTACACAACCTTATCTAAAGATTTTCTTCCTAACAGCTAATCTAAACCTACTCTCCTTCAGCTTAAGGCCACCATCCTTACCCTATCACATGCCCCCATGCAAATTCCCTCTATATCTCTCTTGCAGTACCTCTTTCAGGTACTGAGGTGAATTTGCCAGAAAGGCAACTTATCCAATGCCACAGGCTGTGCTGCTGGCCTAGAAGACAGAAGTACAATCAGTCTTCACAGGCAATGGTACCTCTGTAACAAAAGCCAAGCATAAGTTCAAATGCATTTATTTACCACCTTTTTCTTTCAAAAGAATTTCAGACTATTCTCCAAGAACCACACACAGCAGGACTAGTTACACCACATGGATGCTGAGCACACTGGCTTCACCAGAGTTTGCAACAGTATGGTGTACTGCCAACTAAAATCAGAGAGAAAAAGAAGGAAGCAGAAAAGATCTACTTCAGAACAACAGAGTAAGCAACTGCAACTTGGAAAAGTGCTGTATTTTCTCTTGAAACAAGAAGCTGATGGGCAGGTAGCACTGCAGATGACCCAGCTAACCAGTATAAGGAATGAGCACTTCCTGTGGAAGCTTCAAGCACTTATTCCCAAAAAAATAGAGGTTTGCTCTGCAAAATGTCTCATTCAAGTTCATCAACAGCCAAAACCCAGAAGTCATAAAGAGTTTAATGCAGCTGAAAGGAAAAAAATTCCCATCTGAGGATATCAAATCCACAAGGAATTAACTCTGATTTCAGGGCAGAACACACTATAAATCAAATTTTACTGAGACCGAAAGGGAACAGAATAGAATTTTAAAGATTTTAAAGTTTCCTTTCTGGGCTAGTAACATACATTTAAACCAAGAGTACAGAAAATCTCTGCTTTTGAAAAAGGTTCAATTTTTACAAAACAGCTGTGCTACACTGGTTCCATTATCTCCTGGCCATTATGTCTTGGCTATAAAACACAGCTGCAGGATGGGAAAATTTAGGGCACTGTATAAAACACACATTTGAAATTTATTAACTTCTTGACTCTTGACTTCACATCCTTTGGAAAGTTGAACTAAGTCAGTCTGCAAAAAGTCAGGCTGTTACCCTAGATTCATTTCTTCCACCACAGTTTATGGGAAGCTATGCCTACTGTTCAGTTTTTATCACATTAGTATTTTCTGACCTTAACAGTCTCTGACTTCAATGGGATGATGGTTAGATGATTGTAGATTCTGATCCCAGGCTGTTAGGTTTTGCTAGGGCTGGAACACATTTTTAAAATCAAAACTAGCTACAAATATTTTTTAAATAGTTTTAAAAGAATAATAAAAGTAAGGCAGGAAAAGGCTTTCTTTGGTAATTTTCTCCTATAATTTGTCACTCTCAGTACAAAGAGTGATCCACTGTGAACTATAACAATTTTAATTTCCAGGTATTGGCCTTACAGAATTACCTCTAGTGTGCCATTTCAGCTTCATTATTACAAGCTTATAAGCTTAAATGCTGTTAGCAAGGTCAAGGTTTAAAACACTAAGTGATAAGTTAATAAAAAGACTTCTAGAAATTACACTGGAGCCAGACATACTTTCCAGCCCCTGGCAAAATGTTGCCAAGCTCTAAACCTTGCTACAGACTTGTATTTCAAATAGGACAAGACAGATCACTGCATTCAAAGATAAAGGCTCTTCTAGTATTCTCTTTCCTTCATTCGACTGGTCTAATGAAAAAGTAGGTCAACATTTCTCATCAAAAATATTTAAGTGGTTCACTACTTGAAGCTCATTGAAATATCAATCACCTGGTATGACAGAAATCTGTAGGAGCATATTTCCAGCAATACCCATCTGTGAATACAGTCACTGACATAAGACCTACATGAATCATGGAATCACAGAATGGTTGGGGTAGGAATGGACTCTGGAGATCATTCACTCCAACCCTCTGACAAGGCAGGGTCAGCCAGAGCAGGTGACACAGGAATGTGTCCAGGTGGGTGGGAATGTCTCCAGAGAGGGGGACTCCTTGAGATCTCCCTGGGCAGCCTGTTCCAGCGCTCTGCCACCCTCAATGTAAAGAAGTTCTTCCTCGTGTTGAGATGGAACTGCTTGTGTTTTAGTTTATGGCCATAGAAGCCCTCCTGGTTACAAGTTTCTGACCCCACAATACCTACAAGCATTAGGAAGCAGAACTTTCCAATGAAACCAGTCTAACTTGCCTTTTCCCTAAGGATATACACATGCTACACCAAGTCCCAGCTGAGCAGCTGTTGACCTTTGTTCAATTGCTTTCAGGGATGTGTTTCCCTCTGAGGACAGTGTTTTGTTTCCCAACCATTCGACTCCCCTTTGTAGCAGGACAGGCCATTTGTTAGGCTGTTTGAGTTTCCAAGTTTGAGCTCAAACCAGCTCTCATCACAGTCATGACAGAAAGAAATAATTCTGTTCTCCATTTGCAGCACCCCTATGGCAACCTCCATTCTTTTTCCATACAGAGAGGATTGATCACTTTGGGGTCAATCATTCCTCCATCTGACCCATTTTAACAGGAAATTGCTGTGAAGTGTTAGCAATCGGGCCCAGTAACCTTCAACCAGTCAGGATGACAGCTGTACCAGTCCTGCTCTTAGACAGACAATAACATTTTCATAGGGGGGTGGGAAAGCTACAGTGAAGATGACAGCACTGCTCTTGCTCAAACTCCACTTACAGATGTTCTGCTGAATCTACATCCAGGTGCTTCTCTTTTCCATTAGGTATACTGTGGTCAATGACTATTGTTTCAGTGTTGGCTAAACAGAATCCATTTGATCGCATGATTTCTGTTGGGAGAAGAAAGAAAACATGATTTAAAGAAAAAGCTGGAAAACAACTGTGTATCATATGCAATTGACATGGCTATGAACTGAGATGTGTGCATGACATTGAAAATCTGCACAAGAAAACAGGAATGAAGAGTTGGTTTCACAGCTTCTTACATCTGCAAACTGACAGTGCTCAAGCAATTTTGTTCACCTAACCAATTCATGACACAGAGCATCTGAAGCAACTACCATTACCAAATCATAACTGTATTTTTCTTAACAGTCCTAAGCTTAAGGAAAACCAAAGACATAAAAAAGGAAATGAAAAGTGATCTTACAAGTTAATTCAACCAACTCCAAGCTGTGTAAAGAAATACCACGTTTTACACTGTCCTTGATACTGCTTATTTGTTTCTGTGTTAGAAGCCTCCAATACAGAATATCTAAAATTTACAACTAAATTCACTGACTTACTATCATGGGGAGAATTGATAACTAAAGAAGAGTATTTGTTGTGAATGAGAAATTAATCCACACCTGTGCTCTACGTAAAGTCAAACTAGGCAAGTCACAAGGATTTCTTTCAGTCACACAATTTTAGATGAAGCTAGGACCAACACAAAATAAATGCACATTTCAAAAAAATCAGCACTGACTTAAATAGGATAAATCTTGATCAGCCTCAAGACACCTGTGTTACAGCCTTGCATTATCAGCACAACAAAAAATATTAGTCTGTGACAGGAAATATGGCAGGCAGAAAACACACCAACAAATTTCAGCTATATATACAGTTCAAGCAATGAACAAGAGATGAGGTAATTTTTTTTTTTAACATTACATGCTCCTGCAATAAGGTAAAGCCAAAACTCACTTCCATATTTTTCTTGAGAGTCATCTTTGACTTTCATTCTGTATTTCACTGCAACTCATTTTAGCAGAATACATTTGGGGGTTGTGAAAACACTGAACCCCAGCAGAAACACACTTCACATGACTCATCTGGAGCCAGCATTGTATGATTGTAAAATAAGATTTACACCATAAATTCAAATTCAACTTTCATCTTAGAGAGTGGCCCTTTCTCTCTCCTCCATCACCTACCACTCTGAGCAGGACCATTTGGGATCCATTTCTCAGGGAATACAAAACATTTTGCCTGCTTTTCTAAGACTGTGGGCCAGGTAGAAAGCTACACTGTGACTAACAGGAATGTCAGTATTTTCCTAGTGTCCTTGACTTGACCTAAGAGTTACAGCATTTCACTGCTGCATGAACTGCTTTACCCATTGTCTTTTACTGCCATCTACTGACAGCACTGCCAGACACTGAACCATTTCCATTGTGCAACATTCAGATGAGGCAAATATCAATTAACATCGAATTTCCACCTATGTTCTTAGCACTAATGGCAGCAATCACTTGAATGACAAAATTAATTACCACAAGATGCTTTTGGATATCTGCATAGGTAGGAGAATCTTCCTCCAGTTAATTAGGTATGATTCATCACTACCAACAATAATTTAGTATTAAAACATGCTATTATTCAGATGAGACAGTTTTGTTAGTACCAAAGAAAATTGATACCAGTTCCTTTCCAGACATTATAAACCTTGGAGGATTATGTAATATTTCACTTCAATTAACTATAAATAAGCTCTTCTGGTGACACAAAACCGGGACTTGCCATTAGGCTCAAACAAAGTGTTTCAGTATAGAAATACAAACCCAGGCACACCAGAAGCTCACAGACCTTTTGACAACAGTCACTAGCAGATGAAGAGGGGAAAGGCTAAAAGAATAGGCAAAGAAAGACTCACCACTTTACCCACTAGCAATCTGTGGTTTAGGAACGTCCTATGTCTCCACCTGTGACAGGTTTCAATGTACTTTTCCTCCACTTCCTTGTCTAATTCCCTTTTGAAGTCACTTCTGCTTTCAGTTTCACCATATCCTATGACAGTGAGTTCCAATCCCTAACCATGCTTTGTATGGAAACAAAACAATATTATAACCTTTCTTTTGTTTATTTAAAGCCTGTCAATGATATTGGATAACCTATAGCTCTTGTTTCATAAGAAGTACAGGGTAATTGACCTCCTTCTATTTACAGCTTTTTAGACTTCCATCATACCAGTCTGTCATCTCTTCTCACAAGTGAAGTTCCCTTCTTTAATTAACTCCTTACTTAGAGAAGCTGTTCAACAATTTGAACCCTCACCCTTTATTTGTAGAATTTCAAATTCTATTATATCCTGAGATGAAGAAACCAAAATTGTGCATATTGTATTAAAGATGGGGTTATGCTCCTCTTCTCTGTTTCCCCCTCCTTTCCTAATAATATCTAATATTCTCCTGCTGATATTGCCCATTGCTTGGCACCAAGCTTATATTTTCACTCTATGGTATGAATAGCCTGAAAATCTCCTTTCTAAGTGGTACCAGCACTATCATATGTGATGATGTGCAGTAAGGACTGCATTTTCCTCACATTCACTGCATTTGCATTTGGCAGCCTCCCATTTCACCTGCCATTTTATTGTCTGAATGCACGTTGCACAGTATATCAAGGAAAATTATATGTTCTATATCACAAAGCACTATTGAGAACTACGTTTTGAGTTGCTGATAGAAAAATAATAATGGGAACAGCAAATGAAGTAATTTTCATTCTTCAATTCTTGTGTCAGCTCCAGGAAGTTAACAATTCTTACCTGATATTTTAACTGGACTTTGAAAGCTTGGCTGAATTTTATGGACATTGTCATTTTTTAGAACTTGGTCCAAAGGAGATCTCTCAAAGAACGTGAGGACAACTTCAGACCTTGAATACTTAAAAAGAGAGAAATAAAAACAGACATCCATTTTTAACCAGTAGTTTGCTTTGTCCCTCTTCTCCATTTCCAGCCCTTCATAGTATGACAGGAAGACTTATTACAAGTGACAGCTTGGAGGCATCATTACACAGTTCTGGCACTCAGCATTTCTCCAGGTTACTCCATAAATTGTTGCTTCTTTCAGAGTTTGGCAAAGCCCCTCACATTCTAATCTGCATGAGAGTGCATGTCACCATGAGAAAGGAGTCAAGCTGGGCTAAATTGGAACTTGGCTTACTCACCTTCCAGGGCATGTTTATAATAGTCTTCAGAAGCTTTTCCACTTCATTAAGTCTGGCTTCTATATCATGGGCTTCTTTTATTGTGATGAGCCCTAGAAACAAAGTAAACAGATCATCAGCATAAACAAAAGCACACTTACACACACTTTAGCAGCCCCTCGGGAAGATATGGAACAACCTCAAATATGCCTTCCAGAAATGTCTTTTAAACAAGTGATGACAAAGCGTGCACCCCAAACTGAGGTGGGTGTAGTTTACAAGCAGAGTTGCAAGCCTGACACAAACTCAGCTGTTTATGACCATATGTAGGAATTGCAAGACAAGCAGAAGTAGAACCACCTACTCCCTCACCCACAGTTTCACTACACAGCATTCCCAGCAGTGATAGTTAAATAACCCACTTTCTGCTTCCAAGAACCATTATTCATCCTTTTTTTCTTCCCCTGTAAATAAAAAGCAAAAGAAAACCCAAGAAAACCAAAAGACACATCCTACAGATAAGAGGGAAAAAAATAAACACAAGCTAAACAAAAGGCTTTGAGAGCAGTTTTGTATTTCTCTGACTGTAAGCTCCTGTGAGTCGTCCAAGGAAAATTTGTCAGTATCATGTTTTTTCAAGTGCAAGATAACTGTTAGGATTTTTTTTTTTTCATCTACTCAGTCACTGAATTATCAGAAGTGATGAAGACAGAAATTTTACTGCCCAATATCCAGAATGACGCATTACAATGCAATATTGAATTGCTAAGTACGGTGATATTAAACTGTGATACTGTATTTTGTATGTTTAACCTGCAGGACATCTGTAACTTTCCCCTCCTCTAGCAGACTG
This sequence comes from Hylia prasina, assembly GCA_013397195.1. Classification (NCBI taxonomy): domain Eukaryota; kingdom Metazoa; phylum Chordata; class Aves; order Passeriformes; family Sylviidae; genus Hylia; species Hylia prasina. The sequence goes on from VYXD01015740.1 coordinate 80,736, forward strand.
AAGGAAATACAGCACAGGTTAGATGCATGTACAGGGCATATGAGGAGAAGTAAACCCCAAAATCTGACATCTCTCTAGTGGGCCTTTTATTGCTGATATTTGCAACCTACTTTTTCTAATCAAATCGTCATTTAACTTCTGCACTTGTATATATATGCACTTCTGCATACTTTCCAAGGAGCAGGATACAGCCATGAAAATGAAATGCCTAAGAGCAATCATTAAACATACCAAACCACAACAAACAAATGAAAAATGGAACAAAAACTGGAACAGGAAAAGACACAATAAATCAAACCCACCAAAATAAAAAATCTGCAAAGCAGTCTGTGAGAAAGCACTTCAGTATACTACAATTGTGTTAAAGTAAGTGTATCCCCATCTTCCTAATCAAAAGACAAACACAGAGCTATCAAACATGCAGAGTGTGGGAACAGCGTCCACAAACAGTTTCAGTCTGCACCAGTCCTTGTTGTTTGCCACCAATGAGATACAATCCCACAGAAACTTTCCAGCCAAAAGTGTGACTTGGAAACTGTAAGCTCTCCTCCAGTTACAGCTCTAAATAAAACAGAGATTGTCTCCAAAGCAACCGAGTTTACTTGACAGCTGTCCCACAAAAGTCCCCTGCTTGTCTAAGCCTTTCTCTTGCTCAACAGTCCTTCACTTGGCCTGTTTTTTCAGCATGGCTATCACCTCACCCCAGTACAACTCACCCCCTCTCCTGACAGCAGAGCAATGCATACCAGCAGGCATATAAGGGATGTGGTGTGTGTCTTGCTTTTGTTGGTGTACACTGCAGTCAGGTAGCTTTGCTTGGAAATCCTCTCAGAGGCTGTAAATGTGAATAAACTCATCTGCATGGGTCCACAGACTGCACACTAGCTGGGCTGTGCTTGGCATTACAGACCTGAATTGTGGACCAGCAACCTTCATCATCCTAACTACGGGGTGCAGGCCTGGGGGGATCTGCTTTGCCCCTCCACAAATGTGTTCCCATCCCACATTTGGATCAAATTCAATTTTTTTTTCAATGAAAGGGCTTTCATCTTCCCTAAAAGAAAGAAAAAGCTGACAATGGCTCCACAGCTCAGACACACATCCATGATGTTAGAAGCAAGCTGCTGGCCCTGTTGCAGCTCACATCAGAGAAGACAGATCCAGCCACCCTGGTGCCAGCTGCCATGGGGTGCCTCCACTTCTCCTGCTGGTCTCGATCCACTCTGCATAAACACTGATATAGTCAGAGCAGAGACTGCCCAGCTGTGGCTCTCACCTCCTTGCTGATCCACCAGGGATTCAGCATTCAACTGCTCCCACTCAAATCTGCCCTTGATCTGGGACCCTTTCCCAGATAAGCATGCACTGTTGGAACTAATATCTTACCAGGAAGAGGGATACTTTCAAACCAATTAAGATATCCAGACTGGGAGGGGGAGAAAAAGGAAAAAAAAAAAACAAAACCTCAACCAAAAATAAAACCACCTCAGCAACAACCCTGAGCATTCATCCCATGAGGAAAACCAGCCAAGCGGTCAGGATTTCTCTCATTAGTAATCAGGGAAAGCATCTGCAGCTCCACACGGCCTTTTTATGCTTCACCAAGAAGTCAGACAAGGCTGTCAGCCTGTTGCACTGTCACAGATCACCCCGTGGGAGGTTTTACAGCTTCTTGCATTCACAAGGAATTTCCAGCCCTGGTATTTTATCTCCTTCCACCTCTTGGAAAGACACCAGCCATGCAAACCCACACTCCAACTTGGAAACTGGCACAGAAGACTTGTAACATCTGACACCATAAAAACTGTTTCTTACTGAAGCTTTCAGTAATATCAAAACCAAAAAGCAGACAGCGTAGGAAGGAGAGTGTTACATCTGCCTGGACAGCTTCCTATATACGTGCTTAATGATTGCAGATGTGCAGCTTTGGGGCTTAAAGCTGCTGACCTTAAATGAATTCCCCATACAGGGAGTTCAATTTGGCCAGGCTAAAGCCTTCCTTTTCATACGTCTGCAACCCAAACAAACAGAAACCACTCGACTGGCCTTATTATATACACATATTCAAACCTGTAATTTCTTCTGCAACTGTCATGAAGTTTGTAAGGCCCTCATTTATCTTAATTTTACAAGTCTCTGTTTTTAAAAGTTAACAGATGCTCTTGTGGTTTTCAGTTAGTCATAGACCACGATCCCACAACCTGAGACTGCTCCCAATCCCACAGCCACGCTAACCAGCGTGAGGCACTGCCTGCTCAAGCAGCCAGGAGGAGTGGAGGTCCTGGTCCTTCTTTTCCATCCCTTTCAGCACTCTCTAACTGGCTGCTGTCACCAACCACAGCACCTACGTGCATGAGGAACTGGGGTTTCGCAAGGTAAAGTCTCTGGTGTCAACACTGGTTTAAGGTGCTCCCACCCTCCCCTGCACCTCATTTCCTCTCCCATGCCACAACACAGAGCTGCTTCTGCTTTGCCAGCACAATTAGGTGAGCAGCAGGGAATACCTCAAACCACTGCTGTCACAGGCTTCACCTCAGGAAACCCCAGACTCCACAGAAGAAGCAAGAGACTGCAGGCGAGGATGCCCTATTCAAGCTCCTTTCTCACCCAGGCACTATATCAAGTTTGAGCTGAAATGAGAATTTGAGTAATGAAGGGTCAAAGGACTGCACCCAAATTCCCAGGCCTAGTCTTCGCTTTGTGGGGGTTTCTCCTTTGCCTGTCTTCTTTCTCCTGCTTGGGAGATTTGTCAAGGCAGAAAGAAAGAGGGGAAAAAAAAAATCCAGAGACTGATGTAGGATCTCCAGATGCTGGAAATGCCTGAAAAAACAGACACACAGACATGCCAGCTTTCACTGCAGACAGAGCCCAGAATCCCCACTTTTCATTAATCCTGACACAAAGGAACCAGAATGTGGATGTATCTGGAGTGTGTGGGACCCCCTGGCCACATATGAAGTATCCATACAGCAGCTACAACACGTCCTGAGGCTGGTGTCTCTGCCCATGGGCCATAAATACATGTCTAGCCTATACTTCCATCTGGGGCTTTTACTACCCAAGAGCCCTTACTCTGTTTGCTATAAAACAAAAATAAGATACCAGTAACGCAACCAGTATCCTGGAACCAGTTGTGCTTTCTTCACTTGTTCAGTCATGCAACAGAGCTGAACTCAGAGCTGGGAAATTTGTTAGTGAGGTCATGGTGAAAGGCTGTTCTCATGTCTTTTTCTCAGCTCTGGTCCTTGTCTGGATGGCTAATGGAAAACATGCATAAACTCCTCACAGGAAAACTTTGCTCTCTATCTTGTATGCCTGTACTGTACTTTGACAATTGGCTATCATTTCAAGTGATTTAAATGCTATAAACACCTATGTTTATAGGATTTGAGGTAAACTGGAGTCCCACTGGCTCTTTCTTTTTTGCCACAAACTCTGCTGCCAACTACCATGAACTTCACCCAGCACACAGGAGAGCCAACAGGCTGGGTGACAGGAGGGATGCCTGCCTAACCCAGCATGGCACTCACCTGTGCCTGGGAGATTGCTTTATTTTTATTACTTAGTGACCTCATTCAATCCTTTTGACATTTTCTCTGCCCCATTCCAGACCAAGAGCCCCTGGCGCAGTCCTTAAGACTGAGACCAAGCGTGGGTAGCAACCCTGCACAGAGCAGCATGTGTCTGGAAAAGTATGGCACAAGCAGCACCAGAAGCCTGCAGCTTTCTTCCTGCCCTGGGTCCCTGGGGCAGCTGCAGGAGGCTGGGAGAGCAGGCCAGCAGCTGTACCTGGCACGCTGGCTCACAGCGTGGGAGAGGGGCCCAGAGCTGCACACAGGCAGGAAACAAGCTCAGCAGCGGAGGAGAATGAATGGAGAGCCAACTCCTGATGTAAACACACAAGCCATGGCAGGGCTGTCCCATTACTGCTGTGTGAGCCACCAAATGACTCTAATGACAGTCTGAAAAGCGCAGATAATGCACCCCATGTTTCTCCCACAGGAAGCAGGACAGGAATTGCAGCATGTGCTTCATGGCTCATAATGAAATCACAGAGCAGTCCTGACAGTCAGCCTACACAATAAGCATTGTCTCAAAAATCCTCTAGTGCCTTCCATGGAAGAGTAAGTTCATGCCCAAGTCAAGTATTTATCTGTAATGTCATGTCAATGATGACACACAGAAGGCTGTTTTTCTGGAGATGTGTTGCTATGTACAAATCACTATGTATACATGCCACCAAACTGTGGGCAAACCCTGTCTCTCCAATTTGAAGGACTACACTTCATGTTTGTGGTCAGGGCACGAGCTAAGATACCCTATTTTCTCAAAATCAGTTCTAAACATACAGCAAGCTGAGCAAGAGCAGAAGCAAAGGTGTAATTTCTGAGGATACACGCAAGATGGAATACCAATAGTCCTGAATGCTGTGTGTTTCAGTATGAACATGAAGATTAAAGTTGTAGAGCCTCTCTCATCTAATTCTCTCTCCATTCCTTACAGGAATACTGTGGAGTAGGTATCAAAAGGAAAAAAAAGGAGTAACAAATAAATCCAGAGAGAAATCCTACTGTGTTCTGCTAATCTACACTGCAAGAAAAATTTGAGCCTTATAGATTTAAATCATGAGTCCATCCCTCTCTCTTTACACAAGATCCCAAGCAGTAGTTAGGGATTTCAGATCTTTAGGGAAGACATATAAGTTGCCTTGAATGGGAGACTGGTACTTAGCTGTCTCTCCTGACCAGACTTCATTGGGAGATGTGCCCCTTTTCCCCAGTTACAGTCTTCATTACCCCTGCAGTGTTAAAACTTTTTTATCCTTTTCCCTCATTCCTCCTTTCTCTCAGCTATGTTCTAAGCCTTGTGCACACAGACAATCCAGGGTGTAGATGAAGCAATAGAAGGAAGGTTTTAGTCATAAGACAATAATGTTAAATGAAAGAGTCTAATTTGATTCATCCAAAGAAGGGCCAGGTCCAAAGTCAGATCACTCTGCTAGGGACCATATCCAGTTGACTTCTAAACATATTCACAGACAGATAAACCACAGAAACCTGCAGAAACTGAAGCTACCCAGCTGGCCCATGGATCAGGGCTGAAAGATGACAGACAACTCAGCCCCATTTTTTTTTGCTGTTTTGTTCCTTTGCGCTCTTCCTACTTCTTCCCTCTGCTGGACTGGGTCTCCTCAATACCATTTCAGCTGTCATTTTCCCCTGCTTCATGACCACCATATCTTGCTCCTCCTAGCAGCTGCCCAGGTAGGATCCCCCCTCACCACAAACACTGTTGCCACAATCTTGCCGCCTGGGAACTACGGCATTAGTCACCTCAGACTGGATTCTGAAAAGGCCAAAACAGCTCCCATTAACAGCTGCCTCTTCTTTGATAAAGGAGAGAAGGATAAAAGATTGCTAGAAGGGCAAAGGAATACTCAGGAGAATGTAAAGGCAGGAAACGAAAAAAAAAAAAAGAGAGAGAGAGAGACAGAGGGGAAAGGTTGTTTCACACAACTTTTCTTTTCTTCAGTAACTGCAGAAATAACACCACAGGGATCCCTTAAGTCCAAAGACTTGATAAGATCCAGAAAGGGCAAATAATTACAGGCAATCAGGGATGTCAGATCTTCAATTACTAGAGATGAGGACTGTCACTTTTCTGTTCTTTTCTGTTTTCTGCCTGTTATTTATGCTTTCTTTTGCAGCATCTGGTTCTCATCACTAGAGATAGGATAGCACTGGTCTGACTTAAGTTTGAAAGCTCTAGCAACTCCTCTTTGATGCCTCTTGCCTAATTGTACAACCCCTCTCTCTTGGGGCAGACACTTGCCTTTTCCCCTTGTGGGGAAGTTCATCCACCTCATGTGACTGGAGTCAGTACAGCCTTTACAAAGGATTTGCTATTGATGCAATACCACTGACAAGATCCCTCTTGGTGGCATTACTGAGGGAGCAACTGAAAGGACACATCAGAGCTGAAAAGAGAGGTGGACTTTTGACATTTATCACATTGTGCTGCCCTTCTTAAACTTGATGATGAGGATCAAAATTTTTTTAAAGAGGTAACACTACACAAAATGCATGAGTCACTCCATACTTTCAGAAGTTCCACTAGGTACTAGCAAACATATTGAAGATACTGAGATAAATCTGTTTGATGCAGAAAGAGAGAGAGCTTTTGAAACCCTGTCCACACCTTTCTTCTTCTGCAGTTCATTTGAAACAGATGCAGGATGGGGAAAAGTCCTGTCCAAACAACAGTCCAACTGAAATCCCCCAGAGCAAAAGTGACCATGACCTGAGGACCCTGGCACACTCACCCATGCAAAGAAAGGAGGCAAATTAAAAGCTGAGAAATCCAGACCCTCAAGATGATGGGTTTTCCCACACATTGTATTATTAGTTATGGGATGTCCCAGGATCTCTGGAATGGAGAAGGCATGTTTTGGTGGCAGAACACAGCAGACAGGCTTTCCCCACAGAGTTGCCTGTCTTGATGTCTGATGAGCCACAAGAAAGAAAAAGATGTCAAAGAAGCATGAGACAGGAGTGAACAAAGCAGTCAGAACCTGATGAAAAATGCAAGCTCCTACAACATTTTGTAGTGCTGATTTCTTATCAGGTGAGAGCTGTCATGAAAAACGCACCTCATTTCCATTCCTTTCCACCAAAAACTTCCCTGACATATTGTCTTGATTCACCACAAAAGGGCAACTTGTGTCTAGCTTTATAACAACACAGTCAGCTTCATTTATCTCCATCATTACAAATGAACCATGAAATCCAGCTGATAAAAAAACAAACCCAGAAGCCACAAACTTAATTTTGGTTATACAGTTCTGCTAGAGTCTGATAACCAAGAGCTACATCTTTTGTCTGCCAGACAGAAGCTCTGAGCAAGCTCCACTAATGAACTGTTGACAATGTCAACAATGAAAAGAGCACAATAGATGCAGTGTATTTATCTGTATTGTCACAGCACCGAGAAACAGCTGCTGTCTGTGGAAACCACTATGCTGCTCCTGCAGAGCTCCCTCTTCTCATAAATCACACACCCAGATGGTCTTGTAAACAACAACAGGAACAACCACGCTCTAATGCAGCATACAGAAAGCTAAAGGCATTTGCAAGCAAACAAGGTTCCTGGGCTGGCTCTTCGGGACCTGCCTTCTGTGCTGTGCACATCCTTCCAATGGCAGCCCTGGAGGAGCTTCCCACTGCACAGCCACTCGGACATGGAAAAGAGCTGGTCACCTGCTTCCTGCAGGAAGTGCCACCCCCGGGGCAGGCACAAGGCTGGGAGCTAGAGCTCAGCCTAGTCCCAGTCTGAGACCGCTCGAGTCTGCCGCAGGGGAAGTGGCCGCTTCTATGCTGCGAGGCAAAATAAAGGTGCAAGGTTTCTATAGGAAATCTCCATCACTATTGGAAAACAACTGTGGATGGGCAGAGGTTGAGCACCTGCAAGGTGGAAGGGAACAGAGAAGTTCTGCAGAGCCGTAAATAACCATGGATGGCGGCACACCAGTGAGGGAAACCTGGAGGCAAAGAAAAGGAACAGAAAGCAGCTCAGGGAAAGCAACTTGGAGAAGCAGAGAGGAAATAACAGAAAGAGGAGCAAGGGGAAAAAAAGACCATGACAAAGCAGAATGAGTTAGATGAGACATGGAAAGGAGGAAAATAAGAACTTTGGGAAGAGAAACCCATCTAGTAATAAATCTGCCAGAGAATTTCCGATTTGGCAGCTCAGAGTATCAGAGCAGGACCAGGCACTACAGGTACCTACAATATGAACAGTTACATTGGAAGATCATCTGAGCCTCTGTTCCGATAACAAAGGCAACAAAAAAGTGCAGAGGAGGATTGCCAGAAACCACTCTGCCACTCCAAAGGCAAAACAAATCCCCGTTTTAAAAGGCTGCTAATGTGCTCTTTTTGCTTCCTTAAGGGGTTGATTCTGCCGGCACTGAAGTCACAGGCCCGGGAGGTGTGTGACTGCTGACTTCATTGAAGCTGGCTCAAGTTCTAGAATAAATCTTAAATGAGACCAACTCACAAGTAATATTTAGAGAAATTAGGAGTGGGGGAGTGGGGAAGCAAGATTCCTTTTCCAGATTTATACCTCAGTTTTCGTGTCTATTTGGTGTGTCGCAACTATTTCTGTTTCCATCAATTTTACGTCAGCTTTGAAGTCCACAACTCTGCCTTTCTCAAGAAAACTGATTAAATTCAAAAGTAGACTTTGCATAGAGAAACAGACAGTTTAGTAACATTAGGCCTGTGTTCCTTGCAGGAGTGAATGAACCTGTGTTTTCCTGTGATCCTCTTCTGTACATTTGCCTAGAGCAAGGGACAGGCAGATTTTAAAGGCAAATAAACACTAGCAAGTTTACTGGTAACACCACAGTGAATCATACCTAGTCACTCTGCACGTATGCACATATCTAACCTTGTTTACCAGCTTCCTGGTCAGATGCCTTGTGTTGCTGAACGTCCTTGGCCTTTAGCATCATTGTACACTCCAGCACTCTACCACGTGTTCTTATTAGTCACCAAAGACACTACCAAACTGTGGGAATGCCCTACGCCCCCCTGGGACCTCCCCTGCTCTCATATGAAAGAAAGGGCAAGATGAACAGCCACTGCAGACAGCTGCACCTCCCATCCTCTCCTCTGCAATCAGCAGCTCCAACAAATAAGGGGAGAGCACTGTGGAAGTCAGTCCGTGAGGATGAGGGGTCAAGAAAGGAATGGAGAGGACGGTTTCCTCGTGCTGAGCAAGAAAAGGAGCACACTCCTGCACAGCATGAGCTGTCTGCTGAAGACAGCAATAAAGGTAACAACCAACTCTTTCCAAAATTGCTGACGTTTTTAAAATAACCACAACCTTCATTCAAAAAAGTTAATAACATCAAATAGTTCAAGATTCCACTCTCAGTCGTATCCCTTAAATGTAACACACTGCAGCTTGACTGAGCTGTAGGATAATGCTAGTCCTTTAATGCTCCTTAGGCAAATCTGTAGGGACTTTGGAGGCCTTCAATGCAATGCAAATTTGGTTTGCAACACTTTATCACTTCCTCCACATAAAAGGCACAGCTGATATTCACCTTCTTTCAGAAGCCCAAGATAAACACACACACACACAAACTCATACATATATGCAAATACATTTGTGTATATATATATAAATACATGCAAATGTATATGACTAAATGCTAATACACACAAGAATGGGCTTTTGTCAGGTGTTTTTGTTGGGTTAAGTACATTGAGCTTTACTGTAGACAGCAGGACATCTGCTTTTAAACAGGGCATTAAGAAACCACACTTACCCCATGAATTTTGTAAAGACTGGACATGCCCCATGCAATCTCTTCTTACCTACAAAGCTTTGCATCACTGTCATTTAGTTAAATGAGATTTTTATGTTTCAACTTTGTCAAGTTATCAGAGGCTGTGGCCAGCCAATTTAAAATGTTGGTATGATGAAGTGTTCTTTAGGCAGAGAAGCATACTCTGCAAAGTAATTTTCTTTAGAGCAGGAGCAGTATAATTTTAAACAGAATATTGCTGAAATTGTGACGCACGCTGTAATTGCTTAGAAACTACTCCTGATTTTTATTCTGTCTCTGTTGCAAAGTTAACCCCCACCCCCTCAACAAGCTAAACAGATCATAATCTACTTATATGAGGTTTCAATTTTTCAAATCCTGAATTGATGCTTTGCTCATTCCCCATTCTACTGAAGTCAGTGCACCTGTTCCTGAGATAAAGGTAAGTCAAGGTTGCTGGCTCTAGGTTTCAGGCAGAGATTGAGCAATACAGGCTGAGGATAGTTAATCTTTCCCAGTTGTTCATGCATGAACAGTGTATCCAGCTGGGACTGTCAAGTAAAGCCAGTGCAAGGGACTATAATCCCATCTGGCTCAAACTGCACAATTAATGTTTCGAAGAGAAGTGAAAAGAGTTGAATACTTTGCAAAACCTCTGGCAGGCCTTGAGACAGGAGAGGAACCATGCTCACTTGAGACAGGCGCTGAGGAATGAGAAGGGCTTTAGGATAAACAGCAGCTCCTGTGCGTAACCAATGGGGAAGAGAACTGGGAGGGGCAGGAGGCCAAGGATCGTGTCCATTTGCAGCCAGACACAGCACACGCCCCAGTCCAGCTGCCAAGATAGTCTTCAGAGCCCCATAAAGCCAACAAGAAGGACTACTGGCACCCTGGGACATCAATTTTTAGCCATAGTGACTCAGGCAGGTGCTGTGCCCTGCAGACCACAAGCAGTCTCACTCCAAACCTACCCAGCACCCTCAAAAGCCGTGGCCCAGGTGCCACATACACTTGAAGGCCATGTTACTGAGAATTTACTGCCACTCAGCACTAGTAAAAATCACATCTGCAGTTCTTTGGGTAGGACACACGCGATGGGTAATAAGCTTTTGCAGCGTTTCAGATCTCTGCTCAGCAAGAGAAATGCATGAGGTACTGTTTGTGCCGGCACACACCAGGACTCAGAGGTGGGGTCTGGCATCCGCAGGAACAGCCCCATTCCCAGCCTGCACCCAAGCGGGAGGAGACAGCCCCCTCCGGCACCCAGCCCTGCGAACATCTCCCACTCGCGGCCCGGAGCGAACAGGGGCTGCGGGGCTGCTGCGGCTGCCTTGCGCCATCCCCGCCGTCTGCAGAGGGCACTCGGGGCCCGCCAGTGGAGCGCAGCTCCGGGGCCGGCGGGGCCGGGCCGCCACCTCCGGCAGCGAGCACGGGAAAGCCCAGTGCCAGTGGACACGGGCCGGGGACAGGGCTGCGGCTCCCGCGACACAAGGAAGCTTGGAGAGGGAAAGGTACCAGAGTTTTAATGTGAGGCACATAAAACCCCCAAACCCAGCCCACCACCAGAGGTTAGGGGTCTGGCAGGACCATGGAAAAAGACCTGTCTCACTATAAACACCTGTCAGAAAACATCCTTGGGGAGGCAGCCCAGGAGAGATCGCCAGTGGCAAGGTGCAGAGCTCGCTGTCACACAGGGATGGCCCAGGAATGAAGTCCGGTGGCTTTACACCTCTATGAGCGGTGGAGACCAAGTTCCGAGAACAGCAAAAGGCAGATCCTCTGCACGGGGGTCCCACTAGCAAGGTGAGAAGAGGTTAAGGGGGAAACTTTCCCATCCTCTCCCAGAGAAAATCGTGCACAGAATATCGGTTTCCCCCATTCATGTTCAATCAAATAATTTACGTCGTAACTCAAGTGGGGAGACTGGAAGTACTAGGCATACACCCATTTTCAGATGACTGGATTCTCCTCACCACTCTGCATACTTGAAATACGTCAGAGCAGAACATGTAACTCTATCTAAAAAAATACCCCAAACATTAAACAAACTAAACCCAATCTGCAAAATAGCTTGGGTACATCCCGCTTCTGCACAGCAAGGCCTGAGCACGGACAACTCGAGTTTGGCTAATCCACTTCAGAAACTGGAAGAGAACAGACGTCTCTACTAACCGCTGCTGCAATTCCCGTTTCACAGAAGTTATGCGAGGAATTATGCCAGCTCCCAGAGTTACTCTGTCCCCTGGCAAGTGCCGCAGCCCTTTTTTAATGCCCTCTCCTTGTGGCAAACAACATACCAACACGTGGAGATTTTTCAGCTACACCCTTTTTCCTGCCAATCACCCCCCCAGCCCTTCCTCGGGGAGCCCGGAGGCACCGGAGAGGAGCGGTGCCAACCGGGATACCTCTGTTCCCCCAGCCCAGCCTAGCCCGGCGCCGCGCAGCTGGAGACAGCAGCAGCGATACTGGTGCGGGGTGCCCTCGGCTCCAAACGTATAGTCAAAAAAATAAAAAGAAAAGGAAAAA
>VYXD01015740.1:93115-190519 GCA_013397195.1 Hylia prasina
CCGCCGGCTGATGATGAGCCGCCGGATGCCGTTCACCCAGCAGCCCCGCACGTACATGTTCACCAGCGAGGTGCCCTCAAACACGGCCGAAGCCATCCCGCCGCCGCCCGCACATCCCCCGCCGCCGGCGCAGGGCGAAGCGTACCGCCCCGCGCCGCCGTGGCCAACTTAAGAGGAGGAGGAGGAGGAAGAAGAGGAGGAGGAGGAAGAGAGAAGGGGGGTGCCACCCGCCGCACGGCCCCCCCGGCCTGGCCCTGCCCGCTGGGGCTGTGTCGCCTCCCGGCGCTGGAGGGAGGCTCGCTTGTGCCTCATAGACGGCGGCCGCAGCGAGGGGACGGCCCGGGCACCCTGCCCCGCCGAGCCCCGCCGCCGAGCAGGACGGCTTTGACCCCCTCCGGGGCGGGGAGCAGGGTGGCTCGGCCCCTTCTTCTCGGCTCCGCAGGAAGGCAGAGTCGCTCCCGTCCAAAGGCGGGATACGCCCGGCCCCGCAGCCAGCGCCCACCCCTCCGCCGAACCCTGCGGTCCCCGCGGGGCGGGATCCTCCTCTTCCTTCTCGGGACGTTTTCGTAGACACCGCAGACATGACGAGGAATTTTTTCCTCTCCTCCCAGTGACCCCAGAAGGTTTTTTTTCCGTGGTGTGTGGTGTGGTTTTTTGTTTGTTTGTTTGTTTGTTTTGTTGGTTTTTTGGGGGTTTTTTTTGGGGGGTGGGGTTTTTTTGTAGGTTTTTTTGGTTGGTTGGTTGGTTGGTTTTTTTGGTTTGTTTGGTTTTTTTCCCTTTAAGCCTCCGTCCCGGCCAGCTGAGGGAGGAAGAGGGAGGCTGCCAGGCTCCCAGCCGCCAGCAGCGCACAGGGCGGACCAGCGCTCGCCCTGTGCCCAGGGAAACCTCGATGGAGCCCCCGGCAGCCGAGCCTGCACCTCCGGCGGGAAGGGGCGCCAGCACAGAGAGGAAAAACAGGAGGAAGGGAGTACACAGCTGGTGCCTGGGACTCCTTCGGCCTTTTAGTAATAGTCTGGCGGGACGGCATCCCTGAAGGAGCCTCCAGCAGCATCGCTTACGGGAGGGAGATGGGGAGGTCTGTGCTGCAAATAGAGTCCCTCCTTCCCACCGGGACCCCGTGCCATGCAGTGCCCGAACCCCCACAGACCGGGGCACGGGGAGAGCTGGCGGGGGCCGCAGCAGGCGGCAGCGGGCATCTGGCAAAACCGGAGCAGCGCTGCAGAGCAAGGAAGTTTGTAGGAGATGCCTGGATGCCTGCAAATGCCTTGGAGCTGCGGGGTTAAGATATACAATACTGAAGGTGAAGCAAATGACAGCGCAGTGATGTAGGATGCATCATCCTGAGGCAGTGGCCTCAGGCTTTCTGAGGCAGAAGGGCTCGGCAGGGCCAAGGGAGGCAGCGAGTGACTTCCCTGGGTCATGCCATGACCCGGGGCAGGAGAGACCCTTCCTGTTTGTATAATTTGGGGAGGTCAGAGGTCGTTACACTCACACTATGTATTGTAAAATTTAAGCTAGTTTCTGCCAGAGTAACATCTGTGCCTCAGGAGGCCAGGAATTCACATGGTAAAAATTCAGGCGCTGTTTAACCTCTCAGAAAAACCAGCAGAGCCCTCAGGCAAGACCACTGTTACAAGGATCAGCCAAAAAGCAGTGCTGGATCAAAGCATCACGACTGGATTAGCTTGGGGTGGCACAAATGAGCATGATGGGGTGGCACAAAGGTGAAAGATAATAGTTTTTTTGTAAAATGCATAATTAAATAACTAAACCATACTCTTTTCAATAGATAACATTGCAACTAGCTGCCTACATCATTCAGGTTCCACATGCCTCTACATTAAAGCAACAATTGCAGTGATGTCCCAATTGTATATTTTCTCTATTTTGCTTCTATGAAATAAAACTGAGCTTAGCTCTCTGCAGCACAGTCACACATAAAGAACGCAAACAAACAACTGAGCCATATCTCTCCAAACAGAAAGGCACGTGATGGTTTGCTGCAGCCTTGCTCTATAGCACCTGCAGACTTTTCTTTAGAGAAAACTGTGGTTTTGAGAACAGGTGGGTGATACCCAAGATGACAGAGCAGATCTTATTCCTGCTAAACCAACTTTAGCAGGAAGAACAGGGCCCAGCCCAGAGCTGTGATACAAAACCTGAAAAAGCAAATGACCTGAAGGCATTGGCTTGCCATAAAGAGGTGTGTAGCCTTTCACAGAGCAAAGCATGTGGCAGAGGATCACCATGGATCACCACAAAAAGAGTTTTCACATCCCTGTTAGACTAGACATGTCCCAAAGACCACATTTTAGCTGTTCAGAGAGTTCAGTGTGGCTTCACAGGAAAGGAAATACTGTGAACCTTGGCACTGTAGAAAGATCTCCACATAGCTCCTTTTGATCAGGGTAGGTTTTTGTAATGCCTCCTCTTGTTCCAGTACATGGTGGTTTTGCCTATTCTTCAATATAAAAAAACCCCAAGCAAATAAAATGCCTTCTCTTCTGGCACTTGCTGTGCTAACCTGAAATAACCACACGCCCTAAGGAAGTGAAACTTCCAGGAAGAGAACCGCAAGAGTAACCCCCTTTTTTGAGTAACCCCCCCTTTTTTTAAAGATGTCAGCCTTGCAACGCTTCTGTTTAAGCAACAAAAGCGCTTGACTTCTGCTCATCCTGACTGGTATTTGCTGCCTTTGCAATAGCATGATTTTTGCTGTTGTTGGCCTTCCCACCACCTGTGTATCACTAAATAAACTTCTGAGTCTCTCAGCACCAAGTAGGAGCTCTGGCTTCAGCTGGACTCTGCAAGGTCTTGGCTGGGGGTTTTCAATTTGGGCTCAAGTTGATATGTGCCATCCTGTAGGTTTAAGCATTAAGTATTTGGTTGTTTTCCTCTTTAAGTCTGACTGACTGGTGCCATGCTTCCAGCTTACTTAAAATATTCAAATCACGCAAACCCCTGTGTGCCTGTCACTGCATGCTCATGGGAAATGAGCCTAAGCTGAAAATTCTGTACCTAAAGGGCTTGAAACTGTCATCCTGATGCTAGATCCTGCTGAATTTTACGAGCATGAAAGGTAGAAGTACTCTTATGCCTAATGCTGAACATGCAGGGTCAGTTTGTTATTCTCCCATGAGTACGATCCTGTTTCAGAAATCCTTAATCCAGTAAGTCCAGAAGTACAACATCCCCGTTTTGGAGCAAAAAGTAGAACTGTGCACAGCTTTAATCCTGCCACTGAGCACTTCTGGCACTCATTATCTGGGGCCAAGTTGGTAGCCCACCACAATCTAATCTCATTCTCAGCTCAGGTGGCAGGACATGCGTATATATATGTCCTCTCTCCCCCTGGGTCAGGAGAGTCCCTATTACAGCAGTGTAATATTGACCAGACATTAAATAATGGTCACCATGGTTATTCATGAAAGTTGGGTTAGTAATAAACATCTATTACTGTGTTGGGTTAGTAATAAACATCTATTACTCCAGAAAAGTTTTCCTGGAAAATACTTAGACATGGGAAAAAAAAAAAAATTGGTTTAGACTAGCCATGTGCTGAGAAGGATAGTGGAATTCACAAGCTTATCTGCTTCATGGAAAGTAAAATGGATGTTCAGGAAGGCCAGATAGTCCCAAAGGACATAGACATCTTCCAGATGAAAGTATCTTTTATTATTAGCTCTTTTTATTGTCAGAGTACAACTTGTATCTCTCATGTGCTTTTAAAAATACTGCGAGGCTGGGCCTTTATATTTGACAGGTTTTTTACATGCATGCAGCATGGGCAGAGGCACTGTGCCACTGTTGCTCTTCAACAGAAAATGGGAAAAGGTATTTCACTTTATTTAAAGTAGAAAGATGTGCTTTATTAAAATACATCTTATTCCTTCTTGTGTGACATACAGTTTTACGCTTTTCCATATTTAAGTTTTAAGACAAAAGCCATTACTGGCAATTGCACTTTAGAGAATAAAGATGCCAACAGCCTATGTTTTATCCACTTGCATTTTTGTGATCTTACTGTCTCACTGGAGTCATAAAATGGGAATGAATGCATTTTCTTGGCCATTTATTAGATTGATTTTAACCTATAAATTTTATGGTCTCGCATTTTACTTTCACAAACTTGTAAGGGATTTCATTCATTTAAAATACATGCAGGGTACCTACCACATACTGTTAGTAACCTTGCTGAAAGGACTCAGGTCCTGTAAAGGTTGCTCTGGCCAAATCAATGCAAACACAATCAAAGTGATGCAGCAAAACTGCCTGAATTTGAAAAGAGGCCAGGGCCAAATCACAGTGCTTAAGAAGCTCAAGGTCAGGTAAGCCTTGGCTCTTATATTTGTGACATGAACTGTGGCTAGAAGCACAAATTAAGTCAAATGAGCTTGTAGCCCTAACCTGGTGCTGTGACATGTCCAACCCTGCTTTTTCAGGTTTCTTCATCAGTGTAGTGGAAATTATAGGGATACTCGCCTTCTGTCATATGAAAGTAGGCTATGAAGACTTCTAAAGCCTATTTCCATACTAAGTTTTTCTTCACATGTCCTACAGCCTACAGTCCACTGCAGCACTTTCTTCTGCCTTGGCCAGTTATAGTCCCCAACAATTACTGTCTCCCAGACTGCATCTACATTTAGAAGGAACTTCATTTAAATATCTAAGAAGATCTCTCCCAGTCATTGTTTCAAAGTAATTTTAGGACTCCTTTTACCATTGTGGCTTCAACATCCTTAGCACAGAGGCATGATGATTCACCCTCTTTCTGTCCATATCCATGAACTATATACTTCTCAGGGGAGGAAGAGGCTTTTCTACTATTTTCATAATTAAAGTCCTCATTTCTGGCAGTAGGCTTTATATTAAGTAATAAGGAGTGTCAACCACTGCAAACAAGGGATAAAGAAAATTTTCACCATAAGGAGTAAATGACCTGTAAGTTTTGTGAGCATGACCTGACCAGTGAAACTGGCAGGTTTCACTACTTCAGTTTAGATTATTAACCTCTTTAAAGGAAACAGATTATTGTAACAGTAGCAGCCACTAACCAGCCAACATGCATTTCCACCTGAAATCAAGGTGAGTGTCTCAGGGACACCTAAAGTTGAGGCTTCTCATGGAAGAGCCAAGTTGGAACTCAAGGATGGAGGGAGACTGTGAACTGGCTTTGGCAGCACTGTCAAGACTTATGTTTTCTGCACCACAGTGATTACCCCTGCCAGTTGATCAGGCTTAAAACCATGTTATTGAGGTACAGAGCAGGAATAACCAGACAGGGGCAGACAAGGGAGTATTTCCCTTAGCTGGTAGTGCCACCAAAACTCAAGGGTTGGAAAATGCTCATCTAAAAACTCAATCTAAATAGCTTTGGTGCATCCCCCTGGAAAGAGTCCAGGAGGGCCAGGAGGGTGACCATGCCTGCTGTGGGCTAGGAGGTTCATAAGGGTATCATTGTATCCAAGGTGCCTGGCTCCATTATTAATTGCTCCTTACTATTCAATACCTGAAGTCACTTAAGTCAAAAGGCCACCACAACTCCCACATCTGGAGTCATCCGTCAGCTCTTGTCTGGTGCCTTTTTAAAATCTTTCTGTCATGAAAACATGGATAGTCTGGACACTCCAGTGACGAATAGGATAACATTTCCATCCTCAGCTATCAGATTTGGAAACACAGGAGACCAGAGTCTTTGCAAAGGAGCTCAGTTAGCTTATTTGGCTCTATTGCCAGTGCAGTGTTGGAGTAATGAAAATCTTCATCAATTGCTCAACAAAATAATTTGTAATGCAAGAGGGATTGAAATTTTATCACACACTCAATCAATGGAAGGAAATAATGAACTTTAAAAAGCAGCCCTCTCATCTGTAATACCTGAAAACAATATGGGGTGTGCATAGGGGTTTTTTTCTTCTGGTCTCCCCCAATACACACTATTCTGCTAAAAGGGGTTTTTTTGATGTACAAGCCAAAGTCAAAGCAGCCTCTTCTGTTTTAGCCTCTAGTTCACATGACAAGATGCATTCCTTCGGAACACCTCTGTTGAGGGGGAGCCCTTGATTAAAGGAGCTACAGACTGAAACATCCTTTCATGCTCCTGTGGGGAGCTTTGACTGCAAAAGGTTTGCATGCATAGCCAGAGCACTGCTGGGACTGTGTATTCTCACTTTGTTCTCCTTCCCTCTCCCTCAGGCGGATTCTGTGAAGTACTGGGCCCTCCTGGAGCCAACAGGAGTTTAAAAAGTCCTCAACATCTTTCCAGTTTTGGCTATGTCATAATATAGGCATTAATGTACGCACAGCCTATTTTTAGAATCTGTGACATGCTTTCTGGGTAAAAAAAATGCTTAAAAGACCCCTTCTTCTCTCTCAGAGTTGACATTGAATTGGATTTAATAGAAGAGCCTGAAATTCCTTCCATTGAAAAGTGTATTATAAATGCTCAAGGAGCTGTAACTGCAGTTGAAAGCTAGGTATATTCCTGCCAAAGGGTAAACTAACTTAATCTAATAGGAGAATATTTCTAGTGGGACAATTTACGCTTTATGAGCCTTTTACCCACAGACCATGTAGGAAGTATATCTTCACTATGTTTCTAGCAGAGCAAAATAAAGTAAATATACCCACAGCTTGCTAAGAAAACCATTGACATAAAAATATGCAAGACAAAATTTATTTGTGTTTTCAGACTCTTAGCCTAGTGCAATCAGCCATCTGGGAAATAAAAAGGTCCACAATGCTGGCCTTCAGTATGGTTTGTAATGATCCTTCGAATGGCCTAACACTGCAAATTTGTATTGCATTTTGAAATAGGAAGCCCTAAAATGTTAAAATAGATGAACATTATTATGCTGTGCCTGCAGGAGGGGAGACTGAGACACAGAGCAGAGAATGCAGATTGCTTAGGACAGCAGAAAGAGGTCATCCTAAAGTTTGAAGTATTTGTAGCATTTGGCATGTGAATTTGTATACAAACCTTAGAGAACATACTGTTTTGCAGGGGAAAGAAGCCAATCACATTGCATATGACCGCTAGAGGTGTAAATGTCCAACAGAGCCATTTGCACATACCAACAAATCCTTTTTGATTTTTTTTTTTAAGGATGAACTGTTCTAATGTTCCTCCATTTTTTTCTCATTCCTGTGAAGACAAATCACTTAGTTTAAAAATGGTAGGCAATAGATAACAGCTTCAAACGAAGTATTTTCTTGCTGCTGTTGTTAGTAATTGAAATGAGTTCTTCCTTTGCTCTTGCTATGCTACCCCAGGAGAAGAAACTACCCTTGTTTTAGATGAAAACTCTGTATCTTAACCAGTGGTAACTCTCCCGTAAAACATTTGAGCAGTCCTGCTGACCTGCAATAGGCTATTCATGCTCTTAAAATTAAGGGCACACAAAGTGCTCAGCTATGTGAATAAGGAGCCCTTCAACATCTGCTTCAGGCAAGGAGAAGTTCTCAATGAAAGAAATACATAAGGGAGTCACAGCAACAGGAATTCTGAGTATGACAGACATGCAGGATTGGACCCTGAGCCTGATGAGCAAGTATTGCTGAACTGCATTCATTCACACAGCAGCATCTGTAAGATACAACTCATCGGTGTTTGCTGCTTCAAATACCTCGTCAAAACAAGAGTGAGTGATTTGATGTGTCTACACAGCATAATTAGAGATGTAAACAATAACTGCCACTGCAGAAACTAGAGCAATATGCTAAGTAATTGCCTGAGTTATTTTGGCCTGGCTATGTTCTGCATCATTAGTATAATTACAGGAATTAAATTCAAGCCCATCATACCTTTGATAGTTCAGTTTGTGCACAGCAACCTCAACCTCAATTTTTATGATGTTTCCTTGATCGCCAAGGGTGGCCCATGCTCTGCCTCATTTTTTGTCATCTGAGCCACAAAGGAAAGACCCATTAATGAAAACAAGGTTAATTATGCTTTCATCAGAATGGCTTCAGAAGAGATTTCTTCTGAGAAAGAGCAGAATGGGGAGTCCATTTGTTCTATTCCCTTCCTCCTTAAAAAATAAAGTAAAACCACACAATGAATGTCTCTATTTACATTTCAGAGTTCTTTTCATGCTTAATATGCCTGTGTGAATGTACCAAACACAAGTGAAGCATGAATAATATGTGACTATTTTTTCCTTTTTTCCTATATTTCTTAGCACTCTATTTTTTTTAACTCTTCCCAAGAGCAAGAAGGTAACCATTTCCCTGCCCCCTTCCTCTTTGTTTCTTTTTTTTGTTATTCAGGACAGGGCTTGTACTGAATCTGTTAGGACTATTGTGCTATATTCATCAGTTCTACTTGGTGCAGCTCATGTGTGAATCGAGGCTTTTTATCTCTATGAGAAAAGATATTTCCCTTTATAGCATTCTAAGTCAATTACTGTGTTGGCCTTATGGGTTTTTTTCCCTTCCAAGCATACATATGAGAAATATTTTCCCTAAAGTCCTTATTATTATTTGTCACTTTATAGAGGCCAGAGACCTTAAACATTCATGTGGTTTGGGTTCACGTACACTTAATACACACTGAAAAAGGTCACAAAAGGTAGCAGAGCACCTTCTCCTTATAAAGGCAAGATCTGATGGACAACTCTTATCACTTTCAATATGAGACTAATTAAAAAAAATCTACAAAATTGCATAGGACAGTGATAGTTTTTCTGTAACATCAACTAAGGACTCTCAACTGAACCCACTGTGAAGCCTCGGATAAACATGAAGAATGAAGTAAAATACATACAGTGGTTATGGTGTAAATTGCCGGAAAAACAACTTCTACCCATGTTAAAAAGACTCTGGACTTGACTGCATAGATGCTTCAAGTACAAAAACCTATCAGGTTCAGCATTAATGATATGCTGTTTGTTTTATTTCAGAAAAGATGGGATTCAAGGCTGTGCCTCTTCTTGCTTACATACTGTGCAGGTAAAAGCTCATTGTATTCCAGTGCTAATCCCCCTGGACACTAACTTAATTTTCAAGTGCAGTGGGCTCCAAATTAGACCAGCAAAAAAAAAAAAATCTACAGAAGCCTCCAATTTTCAGCACACAATGCTGTCATATCCCATGGATCACAGCCAACAAACAATGCAACATGGGGCACCAACCCAACTCATCTTGTGAGAGAGGGAGGGCCTTTACTGTGAATGTCAAAAGTACAAATCCTCAATTTCTGCTGAAAACAAAGGCTATGCAGCAGGAATTGCTGCAATATCCTATCATAGGATTACTGTAAATGCAATGCATGTTTTCTTTAGGCCTTCCCAGCAAAGATTTACCCTTTGTTATCATTATATGATGCCAACACAGCCCTTAGTCCAAGACCATCACTTCTGATGCTCAGTGAAACTTCTGCAAATAGACATTAATTGTATTAGAAGTTGGCAGTTGTACACACAATCAGTGATCCCAGAAAACAAGTGGATATTAAGAGAGTTCATGGAGACCTCCTGGAGGAGAACTGGGTTTTGATGGGAGTAGTTTAAAACAATTTAACCTAAATAAATTAAAGATTCAATGCAATGAGTAAGCAACAATGATGAAATACAGACTTCTGATGGAAAATGCATATTGTCTGACTGGAATAAAAAATTAACAAACTAAGAAATCTTAAGAACCTAAATATAAAATAAAAAGGTTTCTGAAGAAGTTTAGTTGGGAATTTACCAAAGAGGGTTCAAAACATCACATTAATTCAGGGCCTAATTATCAAAGACATTTTCACAAACTCTGCAGATGGCAACCGCTGCATGAAAAAGGGGTTTTTGTGGTGGGAACACCATCTTGGTGCCAAACTCTTCTTTTATGCCAGACCTAACAGTGCCATCACTAATATCCAATGATTTAATTATATAAGGCAAAGAGATAGGATAATACAATCTTATCTTAAACGTGGTAAAATACACATCTGTGGGCTAGCCTGTTGATCAAGCTGCTTCTCTTCAGTTGTTGCCTGCTAAATGTTAAGGCTTGTTTTTCCTCTCCAACCACTCAGACTTCTCAGTTTTCTTATTTCCTATTACTCTAACTCAAAATGAGGCGACAAAACCTGCCTAAAATGGTAACTTACAGCTGCTAAACTAGTACTATTTCCCCCCCTAATCTTTGGTGAACTTCCTATGCTATGGGGATCCTATTCATCTCATCAAAAAGGTCTGGACCTAAATCCCAGTCCTATGTCATCTTGTGGTAACTACTGCAGCTAGAACTACTAAAAATAAGTTCAGATTAAATGAGAGGTATGCACAGTTAGCTAAATACCACTATTATGTGCAATTTTCTTTGACTTGTATTTGCCAATGTATATTGCCAGTGCATCATCTGTTTCTTAAAAAATAAAACAGGTAATGGTTTTGTGAGGATCTGTTTTGGGGGCTTTTTTGCTTTTAAATTGCTTTCTCTTAACATTTGTGATCAAAACCTCATAATGCTGCTTGTGCAATGAACAAAAAGATCTGTAATTAAAGGCACTATTCACATTATAAGGATATTGTCTGTTGACAGGGTCCCAAATGCAAAGCAAGATTTGCTGGTTGCTCCAAGAAATTTCTTACAATTCATCTTGGGAGGCTGGATGGGAATAGAGGGATAAGAGTCTTTGTGAGGACTAAAGATAATGGGGGACACCTTCTCACTCATCCCCGAAGATATTCCCTG
The DNA here is from genome assembly GCA_013397195.1 of Hylia prasina. Lineage (NCBI taxonomy): Eukaryota > Metazoa > Chordata > Aves > Passeriformes > Sylviidae > Hylia > Hylia prasina. The sequence continues at coordinate 103,796 of VYXD01015740.1, forward strand.
TGAACTTGGAGGTTTCTCTGAAAATTTTGGAGTGATGTAGCTCCACAAGCACAGATTCTTTGGTGCAAATCACCAGGGAACTCTGATCACTCCCATGTATAACTATGTGTCAGCACAATTAAACACAGATGCCAATGAAGCCCTTGCAGAATTAGGCACAGTATTGGAACTTTACAGCAAAATGTTTCATTGCGACCAGAATTTCAGCTTTCTATTCCTCCCTAAAAAGAGTCACCAGGGAGGACATAGTGAAGACAAAGGCATCTGCGGAGATGAAAAAGAGATGAGAGACCTTGGGAAGACCTACAGGGAATAAGAAAACTGACAGTCTAAGCCTTCAAAAGCACAGCAGCTTTCATGTCTTTTTAGCTGCACAGAAAAATCAATACTAGGGCCTTGTATCCTCCAATCCTGAAAGGAAGCAGAGAGCACAAAGGCAAAACAGCATAAGTACCAGCCATCTGCTTGTGGGGAGCTGCCAGTCCTGTGGTTTCCAATAGGTGACGGACGGATACAAGCCTGTCCTGGCAGGTGGGGCAGCAGCAAGCTTTTGTTCCTGCCTTGCCACAGCTCACAAATGTCACCTTCTTTTGAGTGAGAAGTTGAGTAACTTCTCCCTTTAGAGTGGCTTGATAGCACCCCATGCCATAAAAAGCCCTCTCTACAAAGCAGTTCAGAACATAAATATGTTATCTATAGCCAGCCCCTTGCACAGCACCTGAGTAAAACAAGGGAAATTCTTTTGACTTCCTCCTCTCCACAGTTTTCAATTTTAAAAAGTGTGTGTGTGGAGGGGAAGAGATTCAATGCCTCCTAATTGTTCCCTGGCTTCCGGTCAAAAAGGTCTGGGCCTAAAATCCCAGGAAACTTTTCACTCTGTGTCTTAAGCAGGATTCAGGAGAACAATAGCTGGCTACAGTCAATGGTGCTGCAGCAGAGACTTGTTAAAATACGTGTTTGCATTGCTATCTTCTACTGAGAAGTGCCAGTATGTAACAGCCACACATAACAGTACAACAGAGAAGTATTAGTAAGGCTAAGTGCTGAAAATCACACACCAATTTATCTTTTAGCTTCTCTGACAACTGCTAGCAGGATTTATCTTCCTTTAAAAAGCAAACCAGATGGATAGAAGGTCTGCAAGGAATTTTACCACAGTACAACTCAAGAACAGTGTGTTTTAAAACAGAAGAGATCATTTTTCTCCAACAATGCATTTTTTTGTCCTCCTTTTAGTTCCAAGGGTTGGTCATGCCATAACACCCAAGAGGGCAAAACTGGCTGGCCCTAGAATAATGATTCTTAACATCCCTCTCAATGCTATATCACAACCTTCAAAACTGATAAGCAGTTTCTACCAGTGTAAGCCCAAAAGTTTATCGATCCCATAGTAGTTTTCCAAAGCCATATTCGGTACTCAAATGAGTTGGCTTAATTTTCCCAGAAAAGCAACCACTCTTTGCCTACAGGAGCAATGACAAAGTTGTCCAGCATGAAAGTCTGAGCCTGAGTAGTTACCTCTGCACATGCTTGTCACTACCAGACAAGAGACTCCAGCACATGACTGAGGGAAATAAATATCAGAATACATAAAACATATAAAGTTGCCATTGCCTCCAGCTTACTTACCACCACCACCAGTATAAAACTATTAAAAATACATAATGTATTCCAGATTGCTCCTTTTCATGTGACCTTCCCTATAAAGATTTTCCTCTTCAAATCATGCTCAATTTCCTCAGATGCCAAGGGACATTAAAAAAATCATAGATTTGAGGCTGAACTCTTTGAGAATATAAAGTGTCATCTTTTATTTTTCTCCCAGATTGCTGACACTCAGTTGAGTCTCCCACTCAGGACTCGGATAATCCAATATATCAGCTGTGTCCACTGATTCAGAAACTGAAAAAAACAATTTGGAAAACAGCAAACAGGACTGGAGGCCCAAATCCTGTTTGCCTGAATTTAAGGCAGAGCCATACACTGAATCTGTCCTTTCCTGCAAGAAAGTGTGAAGTACAGATGCAATGCACAGCTATGCAAGCATCAGCTGCTTACTTGGGGATATCCAATCAGATCACAGCACATCAGATAAATTGGGAGGCCAAGCAGAGCACATCAATCTAGAAGGTTTGATGATCAAACTCTCCCAAAAGGAGGTTTCTTACTGGAAGCACCCCTGCATATGCATGTCTGGTGCCCACCCACAGGCACTCAAGCTTCACCAAGTCGCACAGCCTAAAAATGTCAAGATCACCAAGGAAATTCTGAGAAGAAACAGGAATAAAACCCTTTTTGTCTTACCACCACAAGGCTTGCTTTCTTCCTTTGTTGCAGTAATTCATTTTGAACAGATTTAACAAGCTAAATCTTAAAGTCCTTCCTAAAACAGATTTGGATCCAAGCTGCCCTGCATACTAGCTGGCATAACTGAGCTCAGAATTCAGACTTTCATTCTTCTTTATTCCTTTTCAGGCAGCATTCCTCCTCCTCCAAAATAAAGCAGACAGCAGTTACAGAATTAAGAGTTCATCTCTGGGTAACTAATTGAAGGGCATTTTTTGCTGTATTTGTTGCCTTATAAATAGCACCATGGTATTTCTGAAAAGTAACAGTGGCTTTAACAACTAATGATGATTTTAGAAATAGAAGCAATGTTTTGCTTTGCTTTCCCTAATAAGATCCAAGAAACACAGTGGAGTGTGGAAATCCCTGTTGTGCATATCCATCTTGCACAGAGATCATTACCAGGGTGCAGGTGTTTAACAGAAGCATCATCACCAACATTCTGTTCCCAAGAAGACGAAAGACCACAGAAATTAATTCATCACAGTTATTAGGTCACAGGTTTCTTGTGCTCAGAAAGGGTCCCTGAGCTTCTGATTTGTTAAGAGATGGTCTTCAGAAAGCTCAAGGGCTTGCTTCTGCATCAGGGAGGAAGAGTCTGAGAAAAAATCCCTGATTTCAGTGCTGGCTGGGGAACAGTGCTGCTGAGAAGGACCTCAGGGTGGTGGTGAACAGTGACCTGAGCACCAGCCACAGCCTGCCTGATAGCCAAGGTGGCCAGCAGCATCATGAGCAACAGATCACCAATTATTTCCTTTTACCTGGCATTCGTGAGTCTGTACTGACAGTATGTCATCCATTCCTGGCCCCAGGGTGGGAACATGTAGAGTCAGACAGGACAAGCCCAGGAGGGTCAGAAGTTGTCACACAGATCTGTGAGGAGACATTGGTGGACCATGGTTTGTTCAGGCTATAGAAGGGGTGGCTTTGGATACCTGAGAGTAGACATTCTGCACTTTTGAGAAGAGATAAGAAGGGAGGTACATAGCAGAGAGACAATGGCCACAAACTGAAACAGGGATAGAAGGGGGATACCCCCCACTGGGACAGTCAAGAAGTGGCTCAGTTGCCAAAATGTTGTGCAATCTCAGTCCTTGGGGGATTTCAGGACCTGGCTGCCTAAAGCCTTGAGCAATGTGGTCTGATCTTATTGCTAATCCTGCTTTGAGCAGGAGGTTGAACTACAGACCTCCTGACATCCCTTCTAACCTAAAGGGTTTTTGCAATAAATTAATAAGCAATAACATTTGCAAGGTATACTCCTTAAAAAACCCAACTCAACCCTTGCCACAGAAGAGATGAAAAATTTTAGGAAGCAGGGTTTTTCAGATGCCATGTACAAAAACAAAACCAACCCTCCCCCATCTTCCTCAGCAACATGTAATATTGAGCAATTACATTAAAATCTACTTCAGATATCATTATCTGATATACTTCAACTTTGTCCTGACCAGTCACTTCAGAGATTAATGTACTTGGGATTCAGAAGAAAGAAACCCTTTCCTTTCTTCCAGCAGGTATTCATAAGAAAACAAAGAAGGGAGTGTATTGTCAAAGCTTAACTGCTGCTGAAGCTTTTGAAATAGAACTTCTGCCTGATTCTTCCAAGAAAACATCTGCTCCACAAACATAAAACCAGACTAAATCCACTAGTGTCACCCAGGGAGATTCTAACCCTGTTTACACTGGCCCAAGTTTGAACAACTCCCCAAGAAATTCTTCTGAATCTACACTATAGAGGTTGAGAAATGCATGCCCAGCTGAATCTCAGCATAAACAACTGTACAAGGAAAACAAGCAATCAACTTAGGTATTAGTTAAGAAGAATGAAAAGGCATCAAAAGAAAACAGGTAGTGTATATCACCCTTTGCTGGCATCTGTGGAAGCTGCATAACACTCTCAGCTCCTAGATATTTATGTGTCCCATAAGATGGCCAAAGGGGGCTGTGACACCTGAGCAGGCAGGGATGTTCTCCACCACCTGCACAAGGACATGTAAAGCTGTATGGGGATGTGCATTAGATGTCCAGAGTGCTTACTGCATGTCCCTTCAAAGAGCCAAACAAGGTACCACCTTCCCACCTAAGTGAACCGAGTCGGAAACCACGTTCAGCCCATACTGTTCCATTAAATCCTTTAAAATCCAAACCCATGGGCCTAGCTTTATTCTTCATAATGGCCTAGATTGCTGATGACCAACTTGTGAAAAGTGTGCAGGATCAGCATCCACATTAAGAAGAATTTTTTAACTAGCTCCTGGGCTCATTGAAAGGTTTTGGATCTGGAAAGATCATCTGTATGGCAACTTACAGGGTTGATGAGTAAGCTCAGTGCTGGAAACTTACCTCATTCCATGCTTTGAAATGCTACACTCTGTTTTCAAATTAACTCCCATTCCCGCTTGGGTCATGCAAGTTTAAATACTCCCTTCATACACATCTGTATTTTACAAAGCATTCCAGAATGAATCCCCTCCACCCTGCAAGAAAAACGCTTTGGGGAATTTGTAGGAGGATTAGAGCTTTAACTACAAAATGCAGAAAAAATATTAAAGTATTATAATGCCTTTTCAGAAACCAGCCTTTCAAAAATTGGCATTTTCTTCAGCAGTTCTGTGGTAAAAAAGCCCTGCCCATGAGTCTTCTCTGCTTTGAAGTCTTAGCACTTTTGCAAAATAGAAAAAATTGAATGTGCATCACAGGGATTGTAATTATGCTCCATCATTCAAACTAAGGGGGAATAAAAAACTCAAGCTTCTGTGAGTTTTAAAGTTGAAATGGTCATGACCATGAAGGAGATGGTGAAGCCTCAGGATAAAATTCCAGCTTTTCTGAATTTTTCAAGTGCTCTACTATAAGGTATCACACTTAGAATTCTATTTCATAGGCTTGAACCTGGATTTATACTAGTGTATGCCTCATTTTAATGTTGGTGTGAAATTATACACAATTCCCACATTTAAAAGGAAAATCTCTGGGTGAAAAAGTCCTCTTTTCCTTTGCTTCATTCATACTTAAGCATTCAAGTCTTTAGTTAAGTAAATAATTCAGGAATTTTTCAATAAAGAGAAAAACAGTTTTTGTATGATCAAGTAGAATAATTTTCAATGTTAGATAATATTTAGCAACCTGTAATTACAAGAGGTTTACAAAGCTTTCTTTGTAAAACAGAAGGATAATTAAGCTTTTTGCTTCAGAGCAAATGTGATATTATTCACTAAGACCAAAGTTATAAATGGGGCTAATGAAGAATTTATTACATATATGGACTGCATGCTTTTCAGGAGAGTGCCGTGTGTCTCCAACATATCCTTCTAGACAGGGAAAGACATGCCAGAAATAAAGATTTGCCACAAACAAATCTAGTGTTTATAATGGGAAAAAAGGCAAATGATCACAAACAATTGTCTAAGAAAAACATTAAAACCAGTATTTTTACATCGTATATACATTTTCACAAATGTAAGAAGGAACTATTATCACTTGAAGGATTTAATTTTTCCCTTTCTTGTAATGTTTTTGGTGTGAATTTTTGGTGTTCCTACTAACACTCAGCAACAGAAAAAAAAATAACATTTTAAAAATGAAATCTTGTTTCTCTGCAAAAAACCCCATATTGCATATAAAGGAAGACAAAGGAAATCAAAAAAGAAGGAGATAGTTTTCTTGTCCTGGTGGAAAGCAGAAAACCTACAGTGTATTTGCTGGCAACCCCTTGCACACAGCCCAAAGAGCCATGTAATAGCAGCTCACAACTGCATTTAGGAGCAATTTCACTTCCATTATACTTGAAGTGAACACTTTCCCAAGCAATGCCTCCTGACAAGGGATTGCCATGCCTACACAGGATCATGTGGCTATGTGGGCATGCTCTGTGATACACTGAAGAGAAGTAATACAGCTCAGACATGATAAATATTTACCACTTGGTTCAAAAGGAAGCAAGGAATACATGAATGCTACTGCTATCAAGTCCTATTGCATATATTTTGTTAGGCATTCATACCTTGCTTGCAAATTGTGGTTTTATCATGCCTGTAACCCTGTAATTCTGGTTGGATCAGATCATCGCCATGGATTGTTACCTAGACCTGTCCAAAAGTAATACACTTTTAGAAAAGCTGTTTTAGAAGTCTCTCAGGTCTTTCTTATAATTCCTTCTTATCTCTCATCACTTCTGATACCGAACTCCAGCTACAGTCCAAGGACACCAATACATCAACACAGTGCATTGCACTTGCCAAGTAATTTACATACCCTTGCAACATGCAATATCATGTTCTGGTTGTGTTGACTGTGCCCTAAGCAAGACATTGCAAACATTTCCATTTTAGATTTATTCTCAGATGTTCCCCTTGTGTAGTTCTCATGACCCATAAATTACTTCCATTTTCTACTTCCTACAAACCTACTTTCACAGGTTAAACCTAAAATGTCCTTTTTGCAGTCAAAGAAAATTAAACATACCAGAAATGTGAAAGCTTGCAATAACATCATCTTCATTCATGTTTATGGTCATTTCCTGTCCTGTGATACATGATGGAGTCATTCTCTTGAAAGTCAGCATGGGAGAGTATGAGCAGGAAACAGGTTTTGTTAAAACTATTGTCATGCTATAAGTGATGTGTAACTCTTATGGTCATTGACTGTGAGCAACAAAGCAGTCATTAAGTATCAGTCAATCCAGGTTTTGGACTAGGCTAACTCTTCCAGAGTCATTTGGTCTAATAAATGAAGATCATCTCTTGACATCCATTTCACTCCCCGCACCTCCCCACCCCCCAAAAAAGAGAGATCAAATCATTTCAGACAAGCATAATGGGATATTATTACAGGATGTTGCACTGGATCACCTAACACTTCCAGAAGCATGCTCTCCCTTTGCTGCTCCAGTTCCTTCCAAAGGAAAGGGACAAAAATCCTTAGGTGCAAGATATTCCACCATGTAGAATGCACCCACATAGTCTTAAAGCTGATATCTGAGAATGCAACAGAACTCAACAACTTCAATAATTTACTGCTGTTCAAAATGAAATGGTTTTTATACCACTCAGCAGCAGGAAAAATGTGGTCTCAAAGAAATTAGAGAAGAACAGCATATATTGCATGCTTCTTGTTGCCATTTTAATTAAGATTGTGAGGGTTTATTATTTGCCTTGGTAAACATTCAGATGTTCCAGTAAAATAAAAACCAACAAACCATCAGAGTCTAGAGAAAGAAAGAAAAGAAAGTTCCTATTTGCTGTGCGTGCTTAAATATAAACAACCCCTGCTCTTTCCTCATTTTTTATGTTCTCCAGTCAAGAAAACTCCAGTTTTTAAGTAACTTTCCTTAGTTTGTGACTCTAGAGTCAATTTCAATGCCACAAGCTCTTTAGTGGATTAGCAGAGAGAAAGGCTGAATGCTTTGATACAGATCAAGAACTCAGGATAGTTTGCGGGGGTAGAGATGACAATTGGTTATAGGATTTTCCCTTTGATAATTCTATTTTGTAGTCAAAATTCTCATCCCCATATCAGATTTCCCCTTCTAACATTTCAGAAGCACAGATAATCTGAAATCACTCTTCAGTTCCATTCCTGCAGAAGCAGGTAACACTTACCTTGGTGTCTTTACAACCCATAATACCATCAAATAAGCATTTAGCTTTGCTAAGGCAAAATGCCCCCAAAAATGACATATTCAGGACCTCACAAATAGAGCTCCCTTCAGCTGCCTATGGAGCTCAGCCCAGTTAATTACAATGCTTGCCCACACAAAGCAGTTCCTTAACCTCTAGGTCATCCTAATGAAAATTCTTGTGAGATCAATCCAGATTTCCAACTGGACCAGGTAAAAGAAAGCTTTGGCTTTGTCTGGAAACCCAACCCAAATGAAAAAGGTGATTTCACCTTTCTTCTTGCATAGCATGGCCCCACCAGCAATTGCTCTGGCTCCTGTTGGGGAGAGGAGGGCAGCAGAAACAAATACACTCTCATTTAGCTTGTCCTGTCTTCCAGTTTCATTTAGGTCAGCAGTAAATCTCACATTTACTTTATGAAATCTTCAGGTTTTTACATGTTTGCTTCTATTTGTCACTTCAAAAGCTCAATTTGTCATAACTGGTTCCCACTCTGAGTTTCCCCTGGAGCACTTCAATGCTCTCTGTCTAGACATTACTTCTATGTATCAGGTCAAAATTATTTTCTCTGTTGTGCTCAGCTCTGGGCAATAAATCCCTCCTGTGTGGTACATGCTACAAAGACCTTCTCTTTCAAAAAGTGAAAGGAGGATAAAAGCAGCATTTTCCTTACAGAGAAGCAGCCTCCCCTCTCTTTGTAGATCCAAAGGAAAATGTTTAAAAATTAATTTTTGTTTAAACTCCTCTCACTTTCATTTGCTTACATTTTCATTTTGAGATGTGTTACAAAAAGAAGCAGAAAAACAAGCTTCTCTGTTTGGCTGGTTGTTCTGAAACTAGACACAAGCTTTTCTCCTGAATTTCATATCCAAAATATTTTCCAGAGAAAAAGATAATGAAATGTAATAGATATATTAAAAAAAAAAGTAAAAAAGGAAATAATGGTCTTTTTATGATCCCTTCATACCCATATATACACTGACTCTTTTATCTTCTCCATTAGAAATCTGGGACTTTCAAGAGCATTTTATTATCCTATTCATTTCCTTTCATGATTTTATTCATGTTTGCAGAAAATTAAGTCTATTTTCAGACAGCACTCTATAAGAGCAAAAGCACTATAAGAGTTTGTTTGGCAGAACACCTTATGAGAAGTTGCTCCTGTTTGCAGGAGTCAGACATGACATTCTCAGTCACAGTGCAGCCCTCTTCTGAAGCAGATCCATAAGAAAAAAAAAATTCAAAGTTTTCCATTGCTTCTTTCTTCAAAAAAATTAACTGAAGGGCTCACATTTCATGGGTTGGTATGTGTTCAGTCAAGATTACTGGGTGGTACCTGCCTTCATCAACAAGGAGGTAATTTCACTCTTGCCAAGCATGGTGGTTGCCATCAGAAATGAATCTGGAATATCTTCCCAGTCAGGCTCAGCCTTTACTTCATGAATACAAATCCGGAGAAAAGCCATGTAATCCTGTAATTGCATTAACATCCCATGTAGGATGATGGGATTTGGTCCACGTACATCAGTAAAAATAGTCTCAAATTGAATCTTGGTTACTGGGGACAAGAGAGGTATTTGGGTACAAGAGGAGCCCAGCACAGAACCAACCTGGGCTCACTGAAACATAGTGAACACCTCTGTGAGGAGGAAAGGAAAAGGAAATTCTTCACACATGTACAAACCACATTTTTATATTTTGAAAAGGGTTCTTTTGAGGACACTCTGCAAGGACAGGATTGTGAGTTTTTTTGATAGCTGCTATGTCACTTCCTTCTTGTCTAGCAAAAGATGAATTGATGCATTTTGACAAACTCATACTCACAACTCAGATAATTCCTAGCCAGCCATCACATAATATACAATTTAAACAAGCATAATAATAAAATAATGCAGAAAGTTTGGAGGTTTTAAGAACAACCTTTTAGTATTTCAATTTGAGATTGCTGCCACCAAAGAGACTTGGTGCTCTGGGACTTACAATAGTGGCAGACTTAGCTTTCAGGTCTGGACATTTCATCCAAAAAGAGCTTATTTACAGGTCAGCTCTCCTGAAAGTCTAAGTCTAATGGCAGGAGACATTACCACTGTGCCATCCTGTAAGGGGACACCACGACTATACCATCATGAAAGACCATTTGCAGTTATAAGCCTAAGCTGTTTTTTATTAGGAAATACCAGACAATGTGCACTGGGCTTGTTGGTGTGTACTTTTGGGAATTGGAACAAAGAAAAGAGATAAGAAGGATCCCTTTCTACTGCTGTATATGGGCTTACTGCTTTTGGGAAGTTCTGCAAGCTGCAGAGCTGCAAACCCATCAACTGCAAACCCGGCCTTGGTGAATTTAGTAATGCCAGCAAGCATCAGAGCTTACAATGTAGGAAAAAGATGACTCCTAGAAACAAGATATGGAAGGTTAATAAAGCCAATGAAAAAGCATTCTTAGTGCCCGAATATTCTACACTTTTGTTGCAAACATAAATAGGACAGTCTAGTTATAGGATACAAGAGGAAGACCATAGGAATGCCTTCTCTTTGCTAAGAGAAAACTTTGCTAAGAGAAAGCATTTATTCCAATACATCCAGCATGTCCTTTTGAGACCTATCATCCATATGCATTAAGTTCTTACTGCTGCTTTAAAACCAAAAGGGTCACTGTGAAGGCCCTGGATACCTTAGGCAATGGAGACTGACTGAGAGCTATTGTGGCAGAAGGGCTCACAATTTTCCCATGATCAAGCTGATGTGGTAACTTCCATCATTGCTGAGTGTAATGAGTTCAAACACAGTAAGAAAAGCCAGAGACATCTATTGATTTGAGTTGGAGTGGGTTTGATATCCTCTCCTGACAAGACAGTGAGATAAAGAATGGCCAGAACCTTTTTGGCAGCCTGGAAATCACACAACAGCAAGCCTTAGTACTCCAGTCTGCCTCATCTCCCCAGCCTACCTGAGTTCTGCTTGTCTCCTGGCAAGCCTTAAAAGCACCCTGAAAGGTCAGCTGGAATAGGGGAGAACTGGACAGTTTGGGGCACGTCAGACCTCCTTGGCAAAATAGAAGCGGGAAGGGAGAAAAGGAGCAGTGAGACACACACCCCTGGAGTGAGAGCAGAGAGAAAACTGCTGCAGGGCAAAGGGCAGCACCTGCCAGGCAGCTGCAGGACAGGCACTCAGGAAAGGAGGATGGTAAGACAAACCAGAAAGTTTGTAGTTGCAATAAGTACTTTATTGCAAAATTCCTCCCAAATCCCAGGAAATACAGCCTATGGGAGCAACAAAGCGTGTAACCTTGTAGGTCAAATGCAAAACCAAATTATGCCAGTTCTTAGTAGGTGACCTCTTAAATGTACACACGCATGCATAATAAGATGAGACAGTTGTGTGCAAAGGAAGAACCAGCACCAGTGACTGGATATAAAATGACAAGCCTTTTCAAAATAATGCATTTGTTTCAGATGAGGTTTAGATTACCAGGCTTTTAGGGTGAGCCTTTGCACTCCATTCCATCTCACAAAGGCCACAGAGCTGTACAGCTGGAAACCAAGGAGTAAGTCTGAATATGGCTCTAGATCATCTTTTACAAAAACTTCCAGAAAATTCTTCTGTGGCAGCAACAGCCACTATACAATGGTTCCCAGAGCTGTCTCAAGGCTTCTTTTAGGTCAGATCCCAACTCCAAGAAGAGGTGGACCACCTTCTTAGAGTTTCAGATCCCACCTAGAACTACCATGTGCACCTGGGGATTGACATCTGGAAAACACATGCATATAAGCAAAAGGGGGGAAGCAAAATGTGCAACTATAATTTCTCTCTGGGAAAAAGTAAATAACAGGAGGCAAGAAGAATAAGTAAGAGAGAAGGAAGGAGGTGGCTGCAATGAATGTATTGGCCCATAAAAAACACTTTCCAGTTTGGAGGAAATAGACACGCAGTCATGAGCAAGATTCAAGGTGTGACAGAAGTCAAGAAAAAAAATCAGATGTGAAGCAGCACAAAATCATGTGAGTTTTGCCACTAATTTCAGTGCAGCCAAGCCTTTGTTGCAGGTTTCTTTAGGGCAAGCTATGGTAATTTCCTTGAGCTGCAAAGTAAAGCGTGGAATTTCCTCTCTTTCCTCTCCCCTGAGACATTTTAAGTTTACTGAATAAGGCACAATGAGGACTTTGCGTACGCCAGGGTAAATGACAGCCTTCATGTAACTTCCCCTGCATCTGCTGGAACAGTGTGCACACCAGGGTAAACTTTGGCTTGATAACCTCAGTGGATGTCTCGCTTGTGTTGGCAGCTCCTCACAGGGTTTGTTTCTGCTGCAATGTACTACCTGGAAATCTCAGGTCTCTGCTGAAGTTTGAGTTACAAACATCTCTTATGTCTAATTCATTATACTTCAGGAAGGAATCTTAAAAAAAGGGAGCAGCATCCACTGGGTTAGTCCACTGCCCTTCTGAAACTCTCTTTGCTGCTGTGCCTTTTCACCCACAGCAGATACCTCATTTCCGTCATACCTCTTCATACATCCAAACCAAAAGGGCTGTCTTTCAAGACAACCTGCAAAGTCCACAAGAAGCCTTCCCTCTATCTCTGGAGTCAATTTCACCTTGGTTCTCCATGGCCTAAAATCTTTATTTTATTTCTTTCACCCCACCCCAGGCAATGTAATATCTTGAATAAACCTCCATCAGAAAAACATTTCATGCATAGTTCTCCTGGAGCATTCCTGCACAGAGGCAGAAAAGGAAAGGAAAACTTCCATATTTGTTTGAAACCTTAGTTTGAAGCCACTGAAACAGCATTTGTTGTCTATGTTGTACTGATTTTTCTCTGTTCTTATATACCAAGCACAACTCTATATGGTGTGGATTCTCTCTTTGGCCAGTGTGAGTCAGATGAGAAGCTGAAGAGTCCTTGACTTAGAGGAAATTCTACTCACCAACAACTAAAAATCAGTGTGTTATTAACATTATTCCCATCCTAAATCCAAGCCATGGCACTACCGTCTAGTAGGAAGAAAATTAACTGTATCCTAGCCAAAACCAAGACAAGATTTTACATCACCAAAGGATCTTTTCCTTTCCCCTCCTCCTCTGGTTTGCAGCCAGTTGACTTGGATAATTTCACTATTATCAACTCCTGGATCATGAGCTACAACATACCTCATCATCAAGTTCCACAGAGAAAGCCAAAAGAAACATTCATCACAGTCTTGCAACCAACAGCCTTTGGCATACACCCTCAGTCATGAACCTCTGACCAAGCAGTCAAGATTACACCCTTCTCAGACTGTTTGCTCTGGCCTGCTGAGGTGGTTCTTCTCTTGTGGACTCCTCCATGAGACCCAGACATCAGCCTGCTGATATCTCCATGATTTATATAAGCACATTCAAATCATTACAGTTAACATTCAGGTAATACAAACTTGTGTAAGGACATTCACATGATGTTTCAAAATAAAAAAAAAAAAATAAATCAAGAAATAGATACTTGAGAACTCAACTCTGGGGAAACCTTGATTTTATTTTTTCTTCCCTTGTATTATTCTCTTCTTTCTCTCCTGATCTGTGTGGTTTCATAACTCTTATTTCATGGAAATATGAAATAAGAGCTATGAAATATTCTCACCCTCAACTCCTGCCCTCCAGCTTCAAGATTTTTTCTGTTTTGCAGAGCCAGCGTGGGCTGTGGGAGGGAGGTGCTTCCTCTGGCAGTCCAGAGGCCACTATAATTTCAGCAGTGACTCAGCCCAAAGTGAACCCCACAGGGTAGGGCTGGCACTGATGTCTTACATGGTCACAGCTCCATACAGCCACACTGGCTTTGAGCTCTGCTCTTTATAGTGAGTGATCTGCACAGGGGAAAAGTGAGGTGTGGAAGCCCCCAGTTTTTATTGTTTCTCTGCTTTGAGTGTTTTTAACTTCTGAGGACCCTTCCTGTGCAGTTCCAGATTCAAGTGCAAAATCCTATGCTTTCTTCATAGGAAAACTAACTACTACTCCCTGCTCCTGAAGAGTTTGGAAGAGACTGAACACTGCTTTTCCAACATAGATCGATCAGTATTTCCACAGGGGAGGAAAATAATGGTCTATATTCATACTTTGACTACAACTTAAGGGTACCAGGAACAAAAAGCATCCAAAGGTTTTCTCAAATAAAATGAAATCTAAAAGAAGCCTCTCATTCTGCCACCCACAGCTTTGTAAATCAGACACACCAGCATAGAAAAAGTTCTCACAGGCACTTCCTTTGAATGGTTCATTAATACAAATTATCTCATACACAAAATACACTATTAACTGTACCCTGTATCTTCTCAGAAGACATGTGAATTGCTTGTTTGCACTACAGAAAGGGAGAGAAAGGTCTGTGTTTGAGACTGTTGCCTTGGCTTAATCTTTTTATATGCTGATTTTTTTCCAACTTTAGTCAATTTTTTCGTTTGTTCAAAACCCTCTGGGGAAAGAAGTTTGTTGGGCTACCATTATATTATTCAGTGCAACCTCTACAGAGCACCCTAGGATGGTGATAAATACAATGCTAGAGTAGCAACAGCAATCCTGTAATTGAAAGGGTCACCAGGGACAACTATGATAAAAACTGGCAGCATAGACTCCTGGATTACCTAAGCTGAACTTTTTCACCTTATAAAGACTCCATAATGCACTCCAGGAAGAATTTTGGGGTGTATTTGGATTTAAATTCTCTACACATTACCCAGAAGTACTTAAGAGAGCCTACAAGAAAGATGGAGAAGGACTTTTTACAAGGACGTGTAGTGATAGGACAAGGGGTGGCGGCTTTTACCCTGAAAGAGGATGAATTTAGATTACATATTAGTAAGAAAGTCTTCACTGTGAGGGTGGTGAGACACTGTAACAGGTTGCCAAGAGAGATTGTGGATGCCCCATCCCTGGAAGTGTTCAAGGCCAGGTTGGGTGGAGCCCTGAGCAACCTGGTCTAGTGGAAGGTATCTCTGCCCATGGCAGATGGGATGGAAGTGGATGATTTTTGAGGTTCTTTCCAAAGCATTCTATGATTCTATGAAGTCAGCTACACTGCTAATAGCTGCTGGAAAACCCACGTGATGCACAGTCAATTTTTTTTTTTACATGATCACTTAAAACCTCTGAGATTTTTTTTGGGTGCTTGCTTTGTCTCTCATCAGCAGCTCATGCAAGTTTCAAAGAACCTCAAGCCCCACTTGAGGCTTGCAGGTGAGCAGAAAACTTCATGACCATGCTGCTCTGCTTTGGGAAGCAGCTCTCAAGTTAAGAATAACATCTTCTGTTCTCTCGGTATTTTTCTCTGCCCACTGTTTTCAATAGACTTTAGTAACTCAGTGTGAAATAATTAGTCCAGAAGTTTCATCAGGATGCAGAACTGACACCATAATTCTTAGGAATAAACAAAAAAGAAATTAGAGAAGACTGTCTCCAGTGTTACTTCTACACAGTCAAGAGCAGGGAGTCAAAGTGTCTGCTTCTTTCCTGGAGGCTGAGATAATTGTATCGTGTGATCTTTATGGCATCTGCCAGCTGGGTGAAATAATAACCTCAAGCTTCTCCTGTGGCTTTCTGTGATCTCACTGGTTTAGCCACCATGCAAGCTCTTGTTTTGACTCATGTGGAAGAGGGTTAGTCCTGGTTTCCATCCTCTGCACTGATCACAAAGCAAAGGGAAAACAACAAAGTCTGAACATGTCATTCATGGAAGACTGCCAGGGTTTCCTTTCACTTGAGATTGCAGGGCTTGGAGTTAAGAAGTTTTATTGCTACCACGTCAGCATGGGAATCCTTTGGTCTGTGAATTCATTCATCATCCCAGCATTTCCCCTCCTGGATTTATATCCTTTAGACGAGCCAATCTTTTGAGTATTTCATAATGCTGCAATTATCACTGTCTCTTAGCATCAAAGCAAGCACACAGTGAGAGAGCCTGCACAGGTAACCACAAGAATTGCTTGGGAGAGGCAGGAGAGCCAAGTCTGGTGAGCAGTGCTGAGTGACATTACCTCCTGGAGGGGCTTCAGCTGCCTTCCCAGGGTGTAGTAAACACATCTTTCCCTCTGGCAGAAAGGAGTCATCAGTAAATATTACCTACTCCAGCTGCTATTTGTGAGCCTAATACAAACTTTGAGGTAGCTTCATAACTTACACAGAGAACTTAATTTAGTTCTAGTGGATCCAGTTACAGGAGGGAGGCTTGAGCAAAAAGCAGAGAAAAGCATCACAGTTCAAAATTTTAAAGGTAGTTATGTGATATTTCCATGGCACTGAGAGCAGTGAAAGTAATTTCCAGAAGTAACTTAGGTCTGTGAAGCAAAGTGTCAATGATGTGTGAGGGGATTTCAGTTAAGTCACAGCCTGAGGTGAATTTCAGACCTCCATAACACGCCAGATATGCAAATAGTGAGAAGACACACAATAATCTGTAAAATCTGAGCCTGGGCCCCCGTTCAATGTCAGCACTATTAAACTCAGCAATCTGCATTTTATTTTTTTTTCCAAGGGATTCACCTCTTTATTCTTCCAGAATTGAGGGAGCAAAGAGCTGATTAGGTGCAGGAGGGTACAGACAGTACTTCAGATAAACTGTTGCTAATTGCCCAATGAGCCACCAAATCCAGTTTGCTTCAAAATACAAAGGCAGAGTGGTCTTTTCAAATAGGGAGCCAACTGGTAATGATACAAAGTATTTATCTTGGAGTTGAAACTATTTGGGAAGGAAATGCAATTTATTTTTGTATATCCTTTAAGTATCTTCAAATATCCCTGTCATCTTCTAAGGCCCCTTGTCGGGCATGCCTGTATGTGTCTGGATCAAAGGAAGCATGAGGTACATGAGAAATAACACAGTCACTCAGGCAATAGGGTTATTCAATAGAACATGAACTCCTCAGTAATGTTAGGAGAGGTCTGCAGTATAAAGCATGACTCTTTTAACAAAGTGATTGTAGACTAAAAAACAGTCATAGAAACATCAAAATATGACCATAACGTGAGATTCATAGTAAAAGAATCCTAAAACTGTTTTGAGAAAGAATCTCAGTGAAGACCTCTGACTACAGAAAATTTGCTAACATGGTGGAAGTATTTGGTCCTGATTTTCAGAGGCGCTGCTTTCAAAAGAGTTGCAGTTTCACAGGTTTTATACTGTGGATCATGTATAAGGAGCAAGAAGTATGATGGAATGATTCCTCAGCATTCCTCAAGATTCCCAACAATGCTATGAAATGTTGGAGATTGCACAGCTTTCCAGTGGAAGAAAGGCCAGACTCCCTGAAAGCCTTTTATTTGAAACCCCTGCTAGAACAGAGGTCCTTTGCAAAAGGTCAGTCCCAGAGATATGCAGGCGGCTGCTGAAGAGGAACACCCCAATCAAGGGCATGCAACAGGGAATGGGATGGAACCATAGGTGAGGACACAGAGTACAGGACTGCAGTGAAGTACAAGAGCCAGGCAATATTATTTGGCTTTGTTTTCAGGTATAAAGGCTCAGGTCCTTTTCAAAGCACCCTGCTGCTTTAAGCACATCTGAAGCCCTAAATAAAAGCCACCTGGGCCAATGATGCAGACCCTGGTAATGAGAAAGGTACTCTATGTCTTGGAAAGGAGTAATTTTATCAGGAAATTGATAACAAAACCCAAACAATATCCATAAAATCTGAAGCTGCCAGAATATATTTTATTTCCCTGGGAAGTGAACTTTCCATGGATGCTTAGAAAGTTCCAGGTATTTTCCCAGATCCACAGCAGCTATTTTCCATATTGTACATGGGCCAGACCAAAAGAGGCAGTCACATAACTTTGCTCTGGTCCTGAACATATCTGGCAAAATTAATCTGGGTGTCTACTTTCCCATATAGGCTTACCACATGCAGTTGGCTTCATTTGCAAACCCCACACATTTTTAGGGGTCAGATAAGGCTGATTCACAACATAAATCCAACTCCAACCATGTCAGTAACTTGAATCAAATGCATTTTCACTTGACAAGAGGTTTATGGTTACAGGCTGAAGGATACCAGTGCATGCAAGGGAAAGTAAGATCTGTGGTGAGAATTGGGCAAGAATTGCTGGGCAAGAAGGGATGGAGATAGTCAACCTAGGAAGCCTCTGCCCATGTGGAGGTTATTTCTGCATCTGGCAAAAAGATTGGGGGGAATCTTCAGCATGGCAAAAATGAGAGATTTCTTCTTTGTAGAGAGCCTGTCAAGCACCACCACCTGGTGAAGAATAATTTCTTAAGCAGCTGTCAAGCACCTGATAAAAGGTCAGTATTGTTACAATAGTCAAGTTTGCATAGGAGACACCAGTTTTAGGGGCTCAAAAGGCCTACAGTGTAGTTTTTATAGGAAGCACCAAACATTTTGGTGCCTGGAAGGAAATAAATTTGTATTGAGCCAAGGAAAGTCTGTGGGAACTTCACTGAAATTTCCAGCTCATTGCTTTCCAAATCCCTCTTTTGTAAACTGTGGATGAAGTTTGTCTAATTGACCAAAGTGTTTGGAGAACAAGCTAGTGTTTGTGAAATACTTTGCAAGTAGAATGGTTGGAGTATTATTTTATTGCATTCATCTTTTCACTTCTTGGTAATCGTCCTATAACAAGACTTCAAACGCTCTTAACATTTGTTTCTCTATATTCATGTAGCTGTTCAAAATGAAGGCATACATAAATTCAGGTTGGTCAAGAAAGACGAAAGGTTGTGGACAGATCTTCATCTAGACCATTAAATGGCCACTCTTTTAGGCAAAGCTATTTAGGCACCCATATAACTCTATAATTTTAATTCATGGCCCTGATTGTGTCTTCAGCATTACAGCATAGGCACGCAAGGCAGTAAAATTGCCCTCTGAATATTCCTGGGAGCAGGTTGCAGAAGCAGCATGAACCAATGAAATGAGAAAGGAAAACACCTCTGAGTGATTGCCCATACAAAATTTCCCCAGGTTCTCACATGGGCATTTTCATTAGAGAGGAGAATCTTTTGTCTGGGGTGTTTGGAGCTGGTCGTCCACCCTCCAGGTTCCACCAGATGCTGCACATCATCCATCAGAAGCAAATATGATCTTTTCAGGAATGTAGAGGATGTCTAAAGGATATGGATGTGTTGGGATGAAAATGAAGCTACCAATAGCTGACACCAAGAAAAAAATCAGTAATGCCTTTACAAAATGAAAACCCAGACCAGAGGAAATTCATTACAGCCTATTGCTGTGTGAGAGAAAGGACCAAAACAGCTCATCTAGCTTAAAGGCCATGTAGCTAATGCTTCTTGAATTTTCCCTGCCAGACAATGTACCTAAGTAGAAGATTTTTTTATCTCTACCACGTACATGGCTAATTAAAAATAGCTGTGGTGCTGTGAGACATCTCTAATTGGCCTTGTGTGAAAACTGTATTCTACTGGTGATAATTGCAATTATTCTCCCATTGCAACCAACTTTACCTTCACTAGATCAGCCATTTATATTAGGACCCTGGCTGAAAACACAGGAACTATTAATTTTCCATCTTTCTCCTTCATACTGTGGTAGACAAGAAACTTCTACATATTCTTCAGTTTTCATAAGATATTTTATTCTTTTAACTCAGAGCAGACTTCCTCCAATAATTTATGCATTCAAGGCAAAATCCAGTTCCTTTTGGATGGCAGGATTCAAATGCAAAATAACTACTTGCTTCTCTTTTCTTCTCCCTGTAGTTATGGCTCTCCCTACAAAGTGCTGTTAGACAAAACCCTGAAAGCTGTAACATGTAACACCACTCAAAATGCCCAGAATCGACATCATCCAAGGGTCTTAAATACAGGTTGAACCTTCACTTCATGTAAGAAGAAAGTATTCACATGAATTTCATAGTAACAATAATTGCCACCACTTTTCTTTTGAGGGCCTTCCTTTGAAACAGATTTTGAAGACATCCAAATTTGGCATCAGTACCAGCTCACAGACTTCATTAGAAATAACATTTTTTACTATGCTTCATGGAGAAGAAAAAAGGCCTGGGACTGTGGACACTTGTAGGCAAAGTGTCAAACTTTTAAAATTAATAAGCAAGACAGGTGTTCCTGAGAAATTCAGAGTGGATGATTGTGGTAAAGACAAATTATGCAGAAAGGCATGTGCAGCAATCTGAATTCCTGTTTGGGAAAGAGTGACTAAAGTAGGGGAATAACAATACTGCTTGGTCACACTGGATCTGGGCATGCTTCAGGGGTAAAATAGGCAAAGCATATTAAGGTAAATAAATGTAAAATAATATACTATAAAACTTCACTGAAAATGAATTTTTGTGGAAGGGGAAAGTGACCTACAAATTTGGAACAAGATCATAGGACAGTTTAAGTTAAAACCAACAGGGGAAAAACTATGGTAGCCAAAACAATTATGTTTACATCCTCAAAAGTCCAGTTACTTTGTATTTTGAAAATTGTCTGAATGTAACTTAAACAAGGAATTAAGAATTTTGAAGAAATGTAAATGCCTTAACAAAACTTATTTGCTGCCAAAATATTTTATCCAGTCAAAACAGTTTTGTTTTCTCTGTTTATTTTACCAAGAAAAAGGGAAATTAATTGCTTCTATTTGTGCTTTCAGCATATGAAAATAAGCAATTTACAGTGTGTTCCGGAGCCACCAGTCAATGTCACATCTTGTGACTTGACATGACTAACCCACATAAGGTCTAGTGGTTTCTGACTGCCTGCTGCTGCAATGACAGTGCTCACTAGTTCCCATTGCTAACTCCCTGGACTCTCAAGGGAAAATACAACTTCCCACCCATCCATAAAGCCCTCCACTGTTGCAGCATTTCCCTCCTCAGCCTTAGACTTGCACTAACACTGCTGTTGTAATCCGAACATGTGTCTATAGTGCCACAAGGTAAGGCTTTAATTAACCTGGTTTTAAACACTTTAAACTCTCATTCCTGAGAGTTCCTCCCATGCATCATGAGTTTATTTTCACTCCCTTGCCAGCCACTCCTGCTGCAGTGGCACTGGAGCTGCTAGCAGGAAAGGGATTCATGGGGATTGTCACCTCTCCTCCAAAAGAGATGACATTCATTATCCTCTCTGCGCCACACTTTTTCTCTTGCTGAATTACATTTTGAAGGTGAAAAAAGGAAATGCAGTGCCTGGGGCTGCTGGCTGGCACTGAGCAGAGAGGGTCCCTTGGGCATGGCTTTGGATACACCACAGGGGCTGCTATCTGGCAAAAAGCTCCTCTGTAAACCACTGTTGGTCTGCGAGGGAACTGTGGGAGGCAAAGGGGGAAAACAGTGGCTTCCTCATTGCGGTTTCCTTCTGTGAGAGCAGTTGCAGAAGGTGCTCAGCAACAACCAGCTTCCTAAAGCACCTTTTGCAGACAATAACCAGAGCCCTGCTGCCCACCATGGCTGCCAGGGAAGCTCACTTGCACAAACCACGGCTGCTGCGTGCCATCCACCAGCTGTCACGGCCTCATCCCAAAACATGCATCTCCCAGCAGGCTGGGACGCTGGCACCTTCCTGCTGCTGAGCTTTTTTCACCCGTGCTATGATTGTCACTGCCCATTTCCACCATCTCGCCTTCCAGCTGGCTCAGTCCCAGCGCTCTGCCGGTGACATTGCGCACTGACCTGCCTGGCCCTGCTGCTGCTTCACTCCCAGCACTGCTTGTGCCTATTGCAAATGAGCACAGTTAGGGAGAAATCACATGCCAGAGGAGCAGCCTAACTGCCTACACCCCCTTTTTCTGTAGCTTTTCCTATGCCACATTTCTCCAGTGCATTATAGAGAGGCTGGAAGAGGGACAGGCATTACAGCAGCCCTGGGAGCACACAGCCTCTCTGCTCAGCACTGGCACGATGTCTGTGCCTTGGCTTCCCTGTCTCTAGATTGGAGCTGAACACCTGGGTCACACTGCAGAGGCTACAGCTGGGCTTTTTCAGTCCTTTCAGCAAGAAAGCCATAATGCAGCAAACAGCACCAGTGTGATTCCGTTAATGATTTTCTGTATTTCAAGCCTATTAATGTACAATTTTTTTTTTTTTTTTTTTACCAGCTTGCCACAAAGGTGTGACTTTTCAGATCACTATATTATGTCAGTAAAATGTCATTACTAACACTAAGCATGTACATTCCTTAAAAGAGGACACAATGGACAGGGATAACAGTACAAATCAAGTTTAAAAAACCAATTTTGAAATCAGCACATACTTGATTTTTTTCCTCACTGGTGTACTTCCACCACTTTTACATTGGGACATGCTTCTTCCTAGGCACTGCCACTGGTTTTTATTTTATTCTTGTAGCATCTTAAGGGACAACTACTGTCCTTGGCACTGTCTCCTGAGCTGTAGAAATGTGCAGGATTTCAGAGACTCCTATCAGCTCTGTGCTGAGTGGTCCTTAAGCCAAAGCCCCACTTTGAAAGGGAAATACATCAATGCAAACATGCTGCCTCAGCATCTCAAGATTTTCCAGGTAATCGCTCAGGAGGTACCAGAACCACAGTCTCAAGAACCCATGGCTAAAGTGTATCAGGCTGCAATGAGAGCTTGGCAGCTTCCTTTTCATTATCCCAGGAAACAGACAAATTCTTTGCTAGCTTTGTGCTTGCAGAGTTCACAGGAATTATCATGCAAGTATAATTCCTATTCTTAAGAACGGAAAAAAAAGAAGATCCAGCCAAGCAAACCTGTGCTGGCAGTCAACTAAGACACATAAAGAAGATTAGACACTCCTTACAGTTTCTGTACTTTCTGCAGATGCACAATTACCCTTTTGGATTTTTTTTTTCTTCACTATTATAAGCTGTTTTCCTTGCTACAATTTACACACCTGTTTCTCCCACTTGACTTGTTGTTACCCATAAATCTTAAGAGACTAAGTCTAGTGTTATTTTGCATGCTGGCCAAGAAACTAAACCACTCCTGCTTCTGAGCATCACTCTGCAATCCTTCTTGCGGAGACACGGCATTTTCCAAGGCCTGGGATGAGATGCCGAAGCACTGATGTCATTTGCCTGAACTGCCAGGCCCTTCTTTTCCTGTTTCTCTTCACTTAACAAACTCCTGAATCATTCCAGCTCCACCATGTCACAGCTCCCATAAATAATTGGAAGCAGGAAGGGCCCAAGAGCAATACAAACAGAACCTGAGGGTTCTGGAATGAGATCGGCTACCTTGGCGTTTTGTTGGTTCTTTTTTGAATTTTCCATAAGGGAATTCACTCATTACAAAGGAAAAAAGAAAAGTCATCTGCTTTATTTAGCAGGAGTTAGAAATGCATGCTTTGCTTCCTGCAGTGGGCCAACGTTATGTCACCAGTTTCATATATTCTTCAAAGCCTTATACTTGGGATGTTGGGATGAGAGGATTCTAAGATGGTTTGACTGAATGCAAGCCAGAGGAATAAAGTTCCTCTGATTGCTTCATGTTGGGCTGTTGTAGGTATTCATCCAAATACCTCACTTGGAACAGAATAATCCCCATGCATCTTCCCATTAATACCTAACAAATATTAATTAATTAACCTTCGAACAATCCCAAATCCTGTGAAGTAGAAATTTTGTCTATTTTATCTCTATTTTAAAAAGAAGACAAAATGACATGGACCAAGAATAGATATTAATGCTAACATGGCCACAAAATCTGCACTAAAAACATGAGTAGAATGAAAAGGCTGCATTTTCTTATCTGTCATATAATGTATATTCAATGTTAGTTGGATTGGATGAACTACACAGAAAATTGTGTTATCTAAGCACCAGGGGCAGGAAGAGGTATCATGGAGTTTTGACACACTATAAAAAAGTGTGGGAATAATATTGTAAGGAAGCAAACAAGCAAGGAAAGAAGTGGAATTCAGGGCCAAATTTCTCACCAACCACATAGGAAGCTGCACTCTAAACCGAGATTCGTTTGGTCCTGTGAGAGAGCTTTAGCCTGTCTATTTCCCACCCTACTTGACTGACTCTATTGGCACAGCAGATACGGCACAGATGTGAAGTTACTATGTATTTGGGGCAAGCTGGGAGCTCTGAGCTGTCCCATGCCACAAACAACCTCCAGTTAATTTACAACATTGGTGATGTTACATGCAGAGCCAGTTTCTTGGGGCACTGCAGATTCATTGGATCACTGTATCTTCTGGAGAATTCACCTCTGGATGTCTCACACAACCTCTTGTGAATCTCTGTTCTCTTACCAGTGTCTGTGTTGCCAAATTGGATTAGCTGACCCATAGCACATTTATGATATGTGCAACCAAGAAAACAGTTCAAAGTCTGGCAGGCCTGTATTTGCACAGCAGAATTGTCACAGTGGGAGCATGCTGTGCAAAGCAACTCTGCATGTGGAGGGCTGTGCCTGAGGTGTAAATTTTCTTTTGAATACCTTCAAGTCACCCTGGAGATTGTTAACTCATCCATGATTGCAGCTCTGTTGCCCATTGCTACAGGTTCTGGAACAAAATGGGGTTGGTCAGAGTGTCTCTAATAAATGTCTGCTAGAAAAAAGCTCTCGTTGATGTGGTTAAAAGAAAAAAAGAAATGTATATCAAAATAATAAAGGAACAAGAAAAAAAAGTAAAAATTCTCTACAATTTGGGTTCAATTACCACTGAGGAACCTCCTTCATTAATTTTGCCCTTGTGTGTTCTAAGGCATTTCTTTCCCTTCCAGCCCCACATAGTTCAGGGGATCTGTCATACAGGTCTCTAGTGCCTCAGCTGCTCATGGCTTGGTCATTACTAGTTAGACCAGCTCCAGTCTCTTCACAAAGGCACTACCCTTTTCTTCTTCTAAGTTAGTTTTTCTGCCAAACTGTGGCACTGACACCCTCTGGGTGTGATCGAGCCAATTTTCTCATCCACTTCAATGAACCTTGACTCTGCTCTAGGAGGATAATTCCTCCCACAGCTTCTGGGAACATCAAGTGAAATTGGACTGTCACTTACTGGATCCCATTCTTCTGGCTTTTAGGGCAGCCTAAAGTCTCCAGTGTATTATCTCTCTTTTATTTTCATTTCTTTCAGCCTGTGTCAACCTACTTTTTTAGCTCTGTTTTACTTCCACAACATAAAATAATCTGCCTTGGCCTTATACGAGGTTGGAAATTCACCAGTATGGCTTAATTTGAGGGGGAAAAGCCATCCCAGACTTCCTTTGTGTAGAAATCTTCAGAAGAGCTGCTCTCATGAAGATACCACTGCCTCTAGAAATTCTGCTTGCTGAAAACCTGGCAGGGAAATATCAGCATTAGAGCAGGTAGGAATATCTGCTCAAATATCCATGAATTCTTCACATTCTGATGAAATCTGTTCTCTTTTACAATTGCATCCGCCACCTTGGAAGAGCAGATTCTCTGCTCCTGCAAATCTATCCCAAGCAATATGAACTGAAAAGTTTTGTGGGTTTCTCTCCCCCAAAAATCTTTATCGGATGCAAGTCCTAGATCTGACTTCATTGGGATGACTGAGCTGGGCCAGGGCCAAAAAAATCCTTCCCAGCTTGTCCTTGCTGCTTTTCTTGCCCTGGAGCAGGTATGTGCTGTACTCAAAGCATATCAGGCCCATCTCTAGAAGTATTAGGATATTTTCCCTAAGGCAAACATTCAAACCAGGAAATGTTGCAACCAATATCAAAAGAGAATTTAAAATTAGGAAGAGAAACTCCAGATGAAGAAGGAAGAAATCTGCTGATTGTCTATCTCACTGCCACTCCAAGACAACTTTTCAGCACAGTAATGGCAGGAAGACAGAACGAGCAGGCACCTACCAGGACATTCAGTCCAGGCCACTTGTAATACACATGCCCACACCACCCTTTCCCATCCATCACCTCAGCAAGGATCCATCCTAAAAGCAGTCATGAATCCCACTTGTGCAGCTACTGTTCAAATGCCTAAAACCCATTTGGTAATTTTTAGCTTAAATTTATTTCTGGTCATTTGTATTCTAAGGCATCCATGGCTCCTTTTCTCCTCTCTGGTATTTACCCACCTGATACATTTCCAGACAGCAAACATATCCCATTTCCGCTTTTGTTGTGCAAGGTTAAACAAATCGTTCCCTTCAAGTTCTTACTGTAAAGCAGGATCCTTGTTCTGCTGATCTTTCTCACTGTCCTTTTCAGCATCTGGCAGCTTCAATTCACCATTCTGCAGACAGTGGTCACAGCTATATGTGGTACTGCAATTAAAATTAACTACTGCAAAACAGAGAGAAAAAGGATCACCTTTTAGGACCAGCTTAAAACTTGTAAAGAAAACCACAACAAGATTTATAGCATACATTGTAACTAAAGTTACTCTTTATGTCTATGGAAAAATACTTTCAGAACTCTGAAAAAAATACTTTCAGAACAGCACTATGTGGCTCTTCTGTCCAAGTTATATCTTGTATAACTGTGTCATAATTTGATACCAGTCTCAAAAAGAGGTTGATAGAAAATAAATTGTAAGGTTCACGGGATTTCCATTGTGTTGTGGCAACATTGCTTCTGTCCCTGAACCTGGTATTAAGAGTTTGAAGAAAGATGGAGATCTCAAGTGAAAGCCTATGCACTGATTTCAGCACACAGAAAAACAACTCCAGAGGAGTTATTTTCATATTTCAGAACCAGTGAACCTTTGCAAGTCCACAGAATTTCCCTACTTTAGGCAGGAGCAGAGTAGGGTGTGTGGCCTGCCAAACATCAGGCTGTACATCCTTGCAGCCCCGGTGTTTGCCACTGACCAGGATGCATCCCACATTAGCCCTGATGCAACCCCTGCAAGCAGTCAAAACTATTTTCTGTGACCTTCTGGCCACAGAGTGTTTCCCTGGAGCAAGGTTTGTCCAGTCTTTTCCAATGAGCATCCTTGGACACGTGCAGAAACTCTCAAAGACAGTTCATGGAAGACCATGGACATTTTTTCTCAGTCCAGATGTAGAAATAGCCTCATAATGAAAAGCAAAATGGCTCTACTCGGCAACCATTTCAGGGACTTTGTTCCCACAGCTCCAGGAAGGATTCCTTCAGTTTGGAAGGTAGCACAATGTAACCACAGCAGATACTATCAATTCGCCATATTAGAAGTCCTTCCAGGATAAAAGCTTATCATCTCCTGATGACATTCTGGTTTGCATGGATGTATTCTCCAAGCTGGAAGAAGAGGAAGCCAAGAGATTTCCACCATCATCTGATTTTTGTTCTTTACACCACAGTGTCAGCAACATCATCTGACTATTGGCCAGACCTTCTCTGTAGGCTGTTTTTTGAAGCCATCAGAAACAGAGGGAATTGTTCCCTATTTGTACCAGAAATAAAGTTCAGAACAGAATAATGTCTCATGGCTAACTCAAACAATTGCTTCACTTCAGCATTTCCTGTTCTGCAATCCTTAATAATAGTTACTGTCCTCACTGGACCAGGATAATTCCCATTGTACATCATTTGTAGGTTAGATTTATGCACACATATGTTACTGCCTACTCACACACTGCAAAGATGAACAATCCATGGGTTTTACTTTTGTACTTTTCAGCCTTTCTGAGATCTGTGGTTCATGCTTGGTTTGGTTCATATGACAATGGCAACAAGAAATGTTTGTTTCCTGGTCTTTTCCTTTGGAGCTATCTGAAATATACAAATTGTTTGCAGCACAAAAGCTCATCTACCTTTGAGTATCAAGTAAATTCAAGCATGCCCACAATGGGCCTGTGTGCTCCAACACTGTTACCTATGCTAATAAATTGTGAGAGAGTTCCTTGGCGTGAATGTAGCCTGCTCCAACTTTCCCAAGCAGCTTCTGGACCTGTTTTGGTAGCAGGATTCTGCCAGGAGCCACACCTAAGCAGCAATTTGCTTTCAGGCACCAAGCACAGGTCAGGCCAGTCCACCAGTGTAGATGCAGGCTGTTCCACGCCAGCTGGCCTCACTGGCTGGGACCATTCCCAGGCACGTTTATAAAGTGATACAAACCCAGCCCACGTCCTTTAAACAAAATTACGAAGTCAAATCAAATTGTCACTGAAAAGCTGCTATACATATGGTTTTAATAGTGTGCTATTTTGCAAGTGTCTGGCATTTTCTGGGCTCACTACACTTATCTTGTGCTCCAGTTAAATATACTGATACAATTTCACAGTTAACACTGGTGTTGCAGAACTCCAGCAAGGCTGTGATGAACTGGCTCCTTTGGAATAACAAGGGTAGAAGAACTTAAAAGAAGATTTTTCTAAGGTCAAGTTTGGCCATGACCTAAGTTGCAATCATGGGATGTTTTCTACGTGTGACAATCTCATAATTTTCTGCTGTGCCACTGCAATTACCTCTCACAGCCAGGCACCATCTAAAATAATACCATGAAAGCAACTGCTTTCCTATTGTGCAGGTGAAGTTGGAAACAGAGATGTGATCATTTGGAGGTTGGGAAAACTCCAAACTCTATTTTTAACTCCAATCACAAGATGTAGGGTGTCCCATTAAATTACTGAAATAAACATCATAACTTCTTTCCTTCAAAATCAGCATGTTGGATCATCATTCCAGTTGGAAGAGGACTTCAAGAGTCCTCCAGTCCAACCTCCTGCTCAAAGCAGATGTAGTTAAAGCAAGTTGCTCAGCAGCTTGCACAGCTGTGGTTTGAAGATCCCCAAGGACAGAGAGTGTACAGCTTCTCTAAGAACGCATTCCATTGCTTGTCCACCTCTACAGTAGAAAAATTTCCTTAAACAAAATCAGACTTTTCCATGTTGCAGCATGGTAACAACCCAGAACTATGCTGGGGGCAACTGAAAACCCCTGAGGGCAACCAAGAACCCTTTCAGGGGGGAAACTGCAGGTACCTGGGAACTCTTGAGCACCTCTAAGTGCATCTAGGGGCAACTGGAAGTAACTGAACTCCTGAGGACAACCCAGAACTGTGCTGAGGCAGCCAGGGATAACTGGAACCCCCTGAGGACAACCCAGAACCCCAGACATGTCCCTGGTGTGTCATGTGCACTGAAATGGTAAGAGTCAACAAAGATTTTATTCTAATCTGTATGCCCAAATGAGCCAAATTTAGAATTAACTGTGACCTTAATTTGCAGTATTCTCATATCCCAAAGGCAAAACTTGAGCAATATTTTTTTTCAATAAAGATTTAATAGATATTTGTAAAATACTGTAGAATGCAACATGGACAATGCAAAGCTTGACACCTAAAAGCCTGCTCCCTACTCTGTTTCCCAATTTAGAGACTGATGAGCAAGGCCCAAACAGACATTCTCCTTCTTGTGCTTTTATGTATCTACACAATGCCAGCTATGCAGATGAACATCAATAAAAACCAATCAAAATGTGCAGTATTCTTCACCAGAGGAGTTTTATGAGACATGATTTGGCCTTCAAAGTAATTGCCCCAATTGCCCCTCACAAAGCCAGCAGAGCTCAGTTAGGCTCACCATGATTGATGATAATTCTGACTGCTTCCATTAGGAGGCTTGCTGCACTATGAACAGCCAGGAAGAAAACCCCACCACTGTGTTCATTAGAAGAACTTCTACACCATTTATTAAAAGACAAACCCGTCAGACCTATGTGTCACAAGAGCTATCCACCATGCTGAAGTGCTTTCCTGGGTCAGGGCAGGAGATGATGACACCATTCACTGAGCATTTAGGGCAGTGTAGGCACGTCCCATCGCATGATTAAGCCCTAAGAGAGGCACTGAGGATTAATTACAGGACCTTTTTTTTTTTTTAACAAAGGTTCAAAACCTTGTGACACAAGATAGACTGCGCCTGAATACTACTGAATTTGGTCTTGTACAAGCTGCCAATTAATTTTATTGTCCTGTCTCCACCTTTTGCAGTGACTTCTTGTGACACATTTGTCAGGGGAGTGGTCACACATACGGAAATACACATGCAGGGCAAACAGGCACAGCATTAAAAAGCCAGGTCAAATTACAGTTCCATTAACCTTGACAGTCTATTTAAAAGGAGATGAAAACCAAAACAACAAACAACCAAACCTAACCTCCAGCTAAAAATAGGAGCTCTTCAGCTGAGCTCTTTTGTACCAGAGCAAATATTTATAGATTGCTCAGAAATCCTGAATAATGGGGGGTTTTAATGGAGGCTGACAAGTTCTTAACTAAAATATTGCTAATGTGTACTATGATGAGGCTTCTCCACCATTTACCACAGGGCCCACTATGCCACTAGAGGGTTTGCAGTCTCTACAACCATGGATAATTAATGTTACACAATGAACAACTTCTCAGAGGAAAGCAAATGATCATTCCTGGATCTTAATGGCAAGGTAAGTAGGTAAATAAATAAGTAAAACCTACAGCTTTCAAATTTCTGTCATATCCATCAGGAAAGTTTCCAAAGGATAAAATGCAGAGAGAAAGATCTATTAAAGACAAAACACGAAAACAACAATAGTGTGTTTTTGACTACCATCCATCTGCAACTGTAAGTGATGAAGGATTTAGGGCAGGGTGAGAGTGCACTCAATTTTTTTAATTGCCAGGTTTTATTTAAGCATTTCCAGTGTTCATTTTTAGACTTTTCACCAGAAAATAGATGGCTCAACACATTATCAAAAAAAAAAAAAAAATCAAGAAATGAGCATTAGAACTACAAATTTCTTCATCCAGTGTAAAGGAGAGCTCTCTGGTCACAATGGCAACCCAGAGGCTGTTTAAATAACTCAGATGCTAAATCCTCTGGAGAAACAGTGGGTTCTATTTGCTACTTGTAGCATTAATAAACAATCCCTTTTTCATACAGCCTCATCCTGACACTATTTTAGGCCACAGGGTTTTACAGGAGCCAGCAGGGTCTTTCAAGTCTCAGTGTCAGTTCAGGGAACTCACATATTTGGCTACAGAGCCTGGAGAGACAGAAGAGAGCAACATGGACCAGGACCAAGGCTAAGCCTGGACACCTCTGCACGCAGCATGCCCATGGTTCACATCTGGAGCATTTGTTCACCTCCACTGCCGGATTGGAGAAGCCCAAACAATTACAAACATGCAAGATCTGGTACTAATCCCAATGACTTTTATCCCTCCATTACAGAATGTCTTTGTTTATGACTCAATCGCCAAGATATTTTTGGAAGCTTTTATTCTGGCGATCCCAAAGCATTCTTTTCCTCTTATGAAAACTTCAGTATTTCTTTGGGGTGTGGTATATAACTTGGATACAAATCCTGGCTGAGGGCTAAGGCTAACTAAGAAGAGTGGGAGTGACATTATGCAAGAGATGAACCTATTTAATCTTTCTCAGTCATTACTGTGATTACTTAAGACACTTAGTTTTGAAACAACAATCTGAAATACACGTCAATAGGCTAAAATACACACTGAAAAGTACTGATCCTTACAATAAGAGATTTAGGAAAATACAGTGCCAGAAACTGTCTTTAAACCAGTAAATAAACAATGCCTCTTATTTTGTTTCAGATGGTTAGAGACGGTAGCCAAGTCACAGTATAAAATCTGAAAAAATCAAGTCCAGCTTCTCTTATTTTGCTGAAAAAAATAAACAGATACTCATCCTTTTGAGTGAACAGTTGATAATGATGATTCCTCCAAGAATTTGTTACCTATAAATACAACATCTCTTCAACTTTGTGCATTATTAGTTTCTCTGAGTACCAGTCATGGTAGCAGTATGTGATAAATACTGTCCTTTTCCTCATAAATGGCAGCCTTCCAAAAGCTTTGGCTATATATAACTAGTGGAGTGTTTGAGGAATCTGGGGAATGAAAAGTCTCAAAAAGAATAATTTGCTCAGGTCTGTAGTAGAAGCTTGAGCCCTATCACCACATTTCTTAATTAATGATAATCCAAGAATATATATATTTTTACTTGCCTCTGCATTGTACATTACATCTACAATTCACCCAGACCATGGCTCCTGTACATCTCCTTTAGTGGCAGTGCTCACGTGATCCTCCATCAGCTCCTGTGCCCTTCACAGCTATTCAATTCCACTACTTCACCATTCCTTCAGCAGTGCCAGGACACTTACTGATTAGAAAGTCGTGTTTGAACCAACCTCAGGTAGTATAACTTTGCTCCAGGTTTTAAATCAAAATATTTTTGATACAAGTAAGTTCCCAGCTCTGATTCATCATTGTAACTACTGAAGAACAAAACAAAACTGAGACTGATGGTGATGAAGGTGGCACTAAAATCAAGAGCATCTATAGACGTTTTAAAATTTCTTCCCAGGCCCCCAAACTTTTTAAAGCTGCTTTAGGACAAAATTGATGGCTTTATGCCCCAAATTGATGTCTTTATCTCATCTGTTGGTGGAGCATATTGACATCTATGGAGCCTTGAATTAAATTCAAGAGCACCTTCCCAAGCAGGAGACAGTAAAAGCATTCAAGGAGTTCCTCCTTTGCCACTGATAGTGGGTTCAGATGAAAACTTGATCTTGAGGAGAGATCTGTCTTCTCCTGTACTCAGCATGTGCTGGCTCGGGGTCGTGACTCTAGCCAGAGGTGGCCAGGAACTGGGCAAACTTTCTGTTTTCAAAAGCCATCAAACAGCAGTACGTAACAAATTGTTCTGTAGAAGAAAATCTTTCGTTAGCAGTTGAAAATTAGATCTTTTTTTACTATTCTCTCATTGCAGTTTCTCATACCATTACTGGACATTTGAAATTCTATCTGGATACACAAGAATAATTTCTATCTTCTTTATTTTACCTTTGTATTTTGTGATATACAGACTTCATCTCAATGCCAGTGTGAATTTTAGGCCTCACACTGCCTTGTTAAAACTGCAGATGTAGCAGATGCAGCAGCATGAGCAAAGTTTCAAACCATCTAGAAGGATGTTACAGTTCTGAAATTTTTCCTTTTTTTCTTGGTCATATTTCCCATTCAATGAGCAGAGTAAGGATACAGATCTCTGGTCTTCATTCCCTGGAATGCAGTCTATTTTCTTTTTTCTTCAAAGATGCAGTAAGAAAATCAGCTCCTAAACAGCCAGGCAAAGTCAGCAGTTTCAACAATATCACTATGAGATGCAAAGTCGGAGGCTTTTACCTGCAGGACAGTGAGTACAGCAATCTCAGAGCTTTATGAACCAGGCTAAAATATTTCAATGTTGTTCTGCCTGAAGACTATCAAGCATGTGCAAGCACAGTGGAGACAGCATGTAATTAAGAAGTATTGTGTAAAAAGTTTCCATAGATTTGGGGTTTTCTTAAATGTCTAAATGTATTACAGAGTTCTCATGCATTTGTGTGCTTGTGCAGCAGCCCAGCTGTGAGGACTTTGCTGGCTGCTGCCCACACTCTCCCAGATAGGCATGCCATAGCTTGGGCTGAACATAAAAAGGAATGCATAGGGAGAAGTTACAAGCTCATAAAATGTTAATGGTCATTTGCTTCTGTTTTTCAGTATATAACAGCTAAATAGACTCATCTTGTTAATGCAATCCAAGGTTGTTCTGGTTTTGTGATAATGTTCTACTAAATCTCCACTGCATTGTACTGATGTGCACATGTACGCTCACACTCGGCTACAAAATTTTGTGCTGTGATTCTTCCCAGCTAAACAGTATTACAGCCACTACTGGCACCAGCAGAGAAGGGAAGGAGGTACAGCATATTGTTTAACAATGATGCTAAGCAAGTTAATAATTACAATTTGCTATGGTCAGCTTCTTTCCCAAACACTTTATTGAAGTTTGTCCTTTCTAAAAGATTTTCTCTTGTAAGACTCACATTCATGCAGAAGGCAGATGCACATCTGTGGTTTGCAGCCTTGCAATAAATAAGTTGTTATTTTAAGTAAAATTTAACAACCTGGAGAAAGGAATGGATGAACCCAAATTCTAAAGAAGCAAAAGAACTTTTCCTATTATGAGTATGTCACACAAAAAACTACTTGAATAGAACATCTGTTGTCTATAATCTGGTAGTAGTGTAGGTTTTAAACAGCGCCAAAAGATCCTAACACATGGGCAGATGTGTGGTTAAAGGCAGTACACAGGATGATCCCCATCTTGTGCTACCCACTTCCTTAGATGGAAGAGTAAAACCTCACTCCTTCCAGAGTGCCGTTTCACTGTCAGCACATTTGGACAGCCTAAGACCTTATGGCTTATTTTATTGAGTACCAGCCTTGTATCAGCCAACCTGAGTCTTTGTCCTTGTGAAATCATGCCAGAAAGCTGCTCGGGCCAGGGACAGATGTCCTTTGTTTCAGAACAGATGCGGCCTTGCTTTGTGCCTTTTCTTTCATGACCTCCTGGCTGGGGCTGTGGTGGCACCCTGACCCCTGAATTGCCGTGTCTGACATCTGCCGTGGCAGCGCAGGGGACATCCCTCCTTGGATGCAGAGCAGCTGTGTGAGCCATAAGGGCACTGCTGCTGTGCAAGTGCCAGAATTCACTTGCTGCTGGGGCTGCTGCAGCCTTATGTGTGCACAGCATGGGGTACATGTGTGTGTCCCTGTGTGTGTCTGTCTGTGAGTGTGTCTGTGTTCATCTCCCTTTTTGCCTTTCATGACTGCAGGAGGTGACATGGCCATGATTGAAAGCTGTGACACCAGCACTGAGGATGCAAAGCAGCAGGATGTGAGGAAGTTCTGGAGCTGCTACAGCTGAGTCAGCAAGCCCCAGCTGCTCTCCTGCCTATTTGTCTTACAGCGAGCTGCTGTCTGTGCTGCGAGCTCCCCAGGACACCACACTTGCTCAGGAAGTTAGAAAAGTGAGTAGAATGGTCTCAGCTCTCCCAGAGCAGAACAAAATATCAGAACATACATCCCTAGGCTGGCTATTTCTGCTCTGAACTTTGCAAACAGAGCATCGCTCATGTTAAAGACAGAACAGTGGAGACAGGCTGAGGGAGTTGGGGTTTTTCAGCCTGGGGAAGAAAAGGCTCTAGGGAAACAACAGAGCAGCCTTCCAGTACCAAAGGGGGCCTGCAAGAGAGCTGGAGAGGGACTTTTTGCCAGGGCATGGAGTGATAGAACAAGGGGTGATGGCTTTACATTGACAGAGGGTGGATTTAGACTAGATATTATGAAGAAAATCTTTACCTTAAGGGTGGTCATACACCAGAACAGGTTGCCCAGAGAAGCTGTGGATGCCACCATCCCTGAAAGAGTTCAAAGCCAGGCTGGACGGGGCTTTGAGCAACCTGGCCTAAGGGAAGGTGACTCTCCCTCTCCAGGTGATCTTTAAGGTCTCTTCCAACCCAAAGCATTCTATGATTTTATGATTCTATGCTTTCATTCTTCAGGAAACCTCCATGACATTCCTTCAGCTTTCACTGATGGAATCAAGGATAAAGACTTTTAATTCTGCTTCTCCACAGAATACTGCTTCTTTACCATCATTCAGAAAGAAACTCTCTGTCCACAACTCTTGAAAATTCCCTATCCAACAGCCAGTGTGGAATTAGTCTGTGTCTAAGTGACCTTAAGAATATTGCAGGTTGCTGAATCACCCATATTTTCTTGTCCTTTTAATTTGTGCTAGCAATAAGCGGTATAGCAACTAGAAAATAAGTCACTTCAAGGAGATTAAAGTTAATTTTTTACTTTTTGAGAATCTCATTTTTAGCCTGATCAATTCCTTGAACCACTCCTCTGCCTGAAAACAGAACCAGCTGCGGCGACAACAAGCATCAACTGACAACCAGATGGATTTGGATTGGCTTCAGCCGTGATGAAACAGCCTTCTTCAAGAAGGGAGTCCTCAACAAAGGCATGACTCATGCAATGACCTGTAAGCTTTAAAAAAGATGTAGTGAGTGATAACATTCAAGCCTGAGGTAGAAAAAATGGTGCGTAAAATAAGGTGGTGTACTTCCTGAGTGACTGGCGTCTTGGTGGAGTGTGTAATGCCTCTCCTTTTCATACACACCATTTGGTTTGTGGCTGAGGATTAAGCTATCTAATTTCTAATCACTGCCTGGTGCGGTGAGCACTTGCCACACACTTTCTGGATGATGAAGCCATGAAGCTCACATCTATGAAGCTCAAATAGAGAAATATCTTAAAATGCACAGAGGAAGAAAAGCTCCCTGTGAAATCTAAACCAGCTACAATGCTCATGGAACTGGAGGGGAGAAGATCTGAGTCTACTTTGAAAGGATGGGGAGAAAATATTACTATTTTCATAGAGGAACTATCTTAATGTATTTTCAGTCATTGCAGGAATACCCCTGCAACTGTAAACTGTGGAGTGATTTAAAACTGTTGGGAAAAAAATAATCAAAGAGATGTCCCCTGTTGTCTCATGTTCTCTTCCTGAGGCACACATGGCAATCAAGGCTTTTGATGTTTGCTTTCATGTCTTTAATTTATAGGGAAGTTTTCTGTAAGCTATGACACGTAAGGACAGGAAAAGACAATGTTCTCTGGCCCCTGGGGCATCTGAAATAACTTTTGTCTCGGAAGAAAAAAAGAATCATTAGGCTGAAGTGCACAGGTTTACTCAGAGACCTCACTTTACAGGGCAAACTCTTACCTGAAACAGTGAAAGCAGCAGTTTGAAAAATAGTATCCCACCAATTTAACAACATTTTTTCACTAAATTCAGAAGTAGCTATAGCCCCAACACAATCACTGCACAAAACTGCTTTTTTCTTCCAGCAGTTGAAGGGGAACACATATTGCAACATCAGCCTGGAGATCAGGGCCAGCAGATGAATGTGAGGGTTAGTCTCCAGTGAAACATTAAGCATCTCTCTCTTCCTCAGGCACTGACAGAGGCTTCATATCCCTCCCTCAAGACCAGCCATTGCTCAAAGATTATCTTTAATATACAACATCTTTTGAGCAGACTAATCTTCCCCATTGTCTGGACTGCACAATACAGCCTTCAAACAAGAAGTGCAAATGGGGACACTTCTATGTCCTCTCTTCATCCCTCTTATATGAACAGCAAAGAGACCAACAGGTCTTAGATCTTGGATTTAGTTTGTACACTGCAATAAAATTGCAGTCCAAGTTGTAATTATATGACAGGAGAAAGATTCTGTTGGTAAATTCATAGACTCCACAGGCATTTCCTCAGAGATACTCTTTGACACTCAGGGCAAAAAACTTCCTCCCCAGACAGAGGCTTTTCTATCTTTTCTAGATGACTTGTTGCAGAGGCGTTTCCTTGGCTTCCCACTTGGACTCCAGTTTTCAGATTCAATTTCTTTCCTTGAGAAACCCTCAGAAAACATTTGGTGCTGTTGGTGTTTTCCACCGTGGGAAAACCTGTCAGTGCCAGGCAAGAGGAGGCAATGTTTATAGTGTGCAACAATTGGGTGGCTCTCAGCCAACATGAAGTGAGGTCCAAGGGTCATGTATGCCCTGCTCTGCTGACTTTAGTGTTCTGACTGAATACTAAAAATTCCCAAAGAACAGTCATTGCTACAGATTTGAGTTGCAGGTTCTTTGCTGGTGTTTCAAGGACTTTATTTTAAAAATTATTTTTCTGGCTACAGCTTCTGTCTTTTTTTCCTAGAGTTGGTGGATGGTCAATTAACTGGAGTTTGGGGAAATCAGCAGTTTTTTGTTTGCAATCATTCATGCAGATCTTTCTCTGCCTTCAGTCTGAGCTGATTTGCAAAGACAAACAACTAAAATAAACATAGCTCTAATGCTGCCTGGTTCAGAGTCAACTGAACATTCAGCTCTGGAAGTACTGCATGATTTTTAGGTAAAGCATAAATGCATCCAAATTTTTTTCATATTTGAAAGGGATCCATCCCCAGATGGGGCTGCCTTGGAGCCAAGGGCTGACAGAGGTAGATAGTGCTCACATTTCTTTCCTGGGGGCAGCAGTGGAAATACTCAGAGTAAACGTTGAACCCTGAGCCTCATAATTTGGTCTTTTGGCTTAACTCCATTTCCTTGGCTTCTGCCTTCACTGGTTGGGAGAAAACACCCTGCAAATAGTTCCCCTGTCTGCCCTGCTCCTCACCCCATGCTGTTTGTCTTCAGCTCTGCCAGTATCTCCCTTTGCATGGACAAAATGTAAAACCAGTTTGGGGAGGAGTTCAGCTTAAAAAGGGAGCATGGAAATCTGGGAAGGAGGAGGGAAATAAGGAGTATTGGCTTATGGGCTCCCCAAGCCCCTTTAGGGCGGGATTCCACCAGTCACTATGTAAGCATTACCGAGCTGGGAGCCTGGAAAGGAGAAGGGGAAAGTGGGCAGAGATGGAGCAAGTCTGGCTGCTGAGCACAACAGCACATAGAACCCTGACCTGGCCCAACAGGGACTGAGCTCCATAAGCCAGCTCTGGTGCTACTGAAATACCCATCTGGTCCTGCCATGTCACAGGATAGCCTGAGAAGCAGATTTAAATCCCTATGGGCCTTGAAAAGACAAGAAGTCCATAGCTTTGTGGGGGTAAAAGCAGAGTGTATGTTTCAGTGCTCTTTGGCTTTCATGATTAGATACTGATCTGAAGTCCACTGAATTAATTTGAAAGACTGAGTGCACTGTTCTTGATCAAGACTACAAATTAAATATTTTAAAGACTTCATCAATTCTTCCACTGACTACAAAGCACTAAGAAAGATGACTGGGAAAAGACAGAAAAAGGCAAAAGAAACACAGAAACAGCTGTACACCATTGAAACAGAATGTTACTGTGAGAGTAGTTTATAATAATTAGTTGATCAACATGCTAGGCAAGGGAATTTTTTTCTGTTTTGAACCAGTAGATGCACAGATGGGGTCTATAATAGAATTGGCATGTGTATGGATTTTTTTTTTTAAGGCTGCATAATTTTACAACCACTACTAATGTTCGTGTGTGTTGATATAATGGAAAGAGTACTCAAACTTCTGAGAATTAACATTGTCAAACTGGCTTCCTGCCCACGAGGTGACATTGAAATTGCAATAGTCTTTATCTGGAGCAGCAGTAATGGCTACAGCCAGACTATGCAGACTCACGAGCTGCTCTAATCATAGTAATAGCAGTAGCATCAATATGATAATAAGTAATTTAAGAAATTTTCCCCAGGTTTTCAGCCTACCTTGATTAGGATCAAGCAATAGATCTGCTTTTGAGGTAAAGAAATGAGCTTTTCCAACTTCTCTTGCCCTACAGGAAGTGGTTACCATGTGGAAGAGAGCATCAGCACACACTAACCAATTAGGCCTCATTAACCAACGAGGTCCAAAAACACTTCCACATGCTCCAACATGTCTCTCCTCACCATTCCACTGCCTGAACATCCACTGTGTCACAAATCGACCAATTTCAGCTGCACTCTGCCTAAACTATCACCAGACAGAATCTTGCAGTTAGAATGATCCAATGAACTCCTTGTGCCACAACACAACATGAAAGAGCTTCACGAGGACACGGTGATGAGCAAAGCAGGAAAAGCCCGAGTTTATTTACAAAAGTCAATTTTATACATTTCCAAAGATGCCTGTGGATTGGAGGATGAAATCCCACCTCCCAAACCATATTGGTCAAGACAACTGTCAATCAACTTTCTCCTCCTACCTAAAAATATGTAAACAATGAAGGACGGTTAGGAAAACAAAGCTATTGTTTATAGTAAAACGTGGGGAAGTAAAAATTCTGACTCCAATATGAAAGACAAATCAGAAGGCCTAGAAAAATCCTCAAAACCAGGGTGACAGAAGAGGGCTCACCTGTGACAAGCCTGTTCTGGAGGTGAGCTGTCCTGCATAGGTGGCCACCTGCTTCGGTTGTTTGTGACCACAGCCATAGAGGCCACTCCACAAATGTGCCTTCTGATTGTCAGTTCATGGGTTTATTAAGTGCCCAGATATTCTAAGACAACTTTGAGGAGGGGTCATTACTCTTTTCTCATTCACCTGTATCAGAGAGCAATGAAGAAAATGAACAGAATGACATAATCAGTAATAAAGAAGGAGAAAAAGAAAGGCACTTCCAGAAATGTGTATTCTACTTTTCTCCTGGGATAATGTAGAGAGTACATTTTGTTCTGAGGTTTTCACAAGAAAGCAATTAACTCTTGGAAAAAAATAACATGAGTCAAGATTTTAAAACCTGTATGTGTTAGAAAAGATCAGCACTAGGGAAACTCAC
The DNA here is from genome assembly GCA_013397195.1 of Hylia prasina. Lineage (NCBI taxonomy): Eukaryota > Metazoa > Chordata > Aves > Passeriformes > Sylviidae > Hylia > Hylia prasina. Next base: position 143,789 of record VYXD01015740.1, read on the forward strand.
ACGAACTTGCTTTCAGAATTCCTCCAGTGCTGTCAGTTCAGCTGAATGCTACCAGTTCACATGAAGTGCAGGAGGTCCCCTAAGCAACTCAGCACCTTCAAAATGTTTATTTGGAAGCACAGCTAGTGCAGGAAAAGCCTAGCTTTAAGCTACGTATCTGTCAGAGACTCATACATAAATCATTACACTAAAAAAAGCTATTCCAGCATTTGATCACTCCTAAGAATGGTCCAAACTATGCTGCAAAAATATTGGAGGATGTGTCCTGATCTCTGGGATACAACTCAGTAGTGATATATGCCACTGCAGTCATACCTGTCAGTGTTTTAAAAGAAAGGCCCATATAATGCTAATCTGATCAAACTGCAAACTCAGCGCTTAAGCAATAAAACTGGAGTTTTATTGGACCTTATAACTTCCCAAGTCTTAAAATCTCTGACATGTAATATGGCACCTAAAAGACTGCTTTTAAAAAATAGCTGCATTAGACAAGGAACTAATAGAATAAAAACATAGTAATAATTGAAGCAACCATAATACAACTAACTACTAATCAAAAGCCTCTCTGAAGAGCTTCCTATGTCAGATGGCTTCTGCTGATCCCTTTTATTTGCTTGATTTTATCAGCAACACCAGTGAACCAACAGCCCTAAGAGCTGGTGCCATCACACACAGGCACTGACTGGCACTGCACCAGCGTGAGCCTCACTACTTCAAAATTAGTTGCAAATTCTGGCACGTCAGGTGAACAAAGCCCACTGCCACCAAAAAATAACACTACAGAATTCAATCTCTAAAACATACAGCACAAAGAAAGCAATTCTGTGCTAGTAGAGACACAGATCGTTTTTTTGCAGTATGTTTGTCATTCAGATTATTGCCTCCTCAATTGCTGGTAGCTGAATTCCCATCTCATAAAAGCTTTTTGAAGGAAAATCCCTCAGAGGGAACTGACTTTCCCATTTTTTTTCTTCATTTCTTTAGCTCTGTGCAAGGCCCACCCGCAGTTTTGGCTGCCTATTGCAGCTCTCTATTCTGTTTAAGTTCTTTTCTTGCTCAGTTATTTGCAGCTGCCAATTAGAGCAAAATGTCTACAAGGCTTTTACTAATTAATAAAAATTTTAAAAAAGAAAATAAAGAAAAGTCCTGATTTCAATTCTAACCCCAAATTTGAAAAGGTACAAACATTTAAAACACACCTTGGGGGTTTTTTTGGTTTTTTTTTTGTTCTCTGTCTTAACTCCTATTTCCCTCCAAAATCATTAGTTAGGATAGATAAACACAAGAAATACATGTTCACCTATAGCAGCAATTGTCATTTTTAGGTTTGTGAACAACCATACATCATGATGCTTGTCCTCAAGAGATGGTGGAGTGGTTCTCAGAGGGAAAGGGTTGCAGACATGCTGAAGTTATTACAGCATAAACCATAAAGGCTGCAGGACCACATTTTTGGCATTATAAAATACTTTTGTATAGAGTGGGAGTTTTCACCTGAGTAACAAAGTGCTGTGATAACTCATGAAACCACCTCCATATCTCCATGAAAGGATATAAACAGAAATATCATCTGTCATCTAGGCTAACTTCTTCAGGTTCTGCTTGAAACTTAGACTCTGTAAGTCTTTAACTGGCTTTTGTAAAACATGTTTTCTGCCTCCAATCCCCCCTCTGGTAGTGACACATGCATTAATAGACATCTCATTATAATACTGTTACTTCAGCTCTTATGGCACAGTTCTCTTTTAGCCCCGAAAAACATTGCTTCTACTGCACTGCTATTTTATCTCACTTTATGCAATTATAAAATAGCACATACATCTGTTAAATATTATTATTAGTGAAGTAAAAAATTCCCTGTAGCACAAGCAATAAAATTTTTATAGAGAACATATTTATCTTTTGACACATTATTATATTGACTCATGAAAAATAGAAGTAATGTTCTCATTATTTATCCAATCTAACTTGAAGGACACTCTTGTCAGTTCCTTCCAGGAAGAAAGGATGTTGAATATTTGATATATGTGATTAGTGAAGTCTGCAGTGACCTCTTCCAGTATTCTGTATTGTTAACAATCATTGAACCTTACAGAGGAAAAGGAACAGGGGCTTTAAGAGTTGTCATGCATTTGATAGTTTCACAAAGCCATTAAGTTTCTTGAAAGTCAACAGGTAACTTAAACTTAAAAGGAAGTTTAACCAACACATGGTTAAAAGTCACCATCCAAAACAAAAGGTCATGAGAAACCACTGGGGTGGGGGGTTGAATTCTGTACCTGAGTGTGATTCCCTGGATAGTATTTACTGCTTGTTAGAAGGAGACAACAGGAACATCTCTGGATTTACCTCCTATTCTCAGCATTAAAATTTCAAATTACTACTATAATCTAGGTTCTTCTGTAGCTCATCCCCACAGCAATTATGCTGGCTGCTAAAACCGATGTAGAAACGGAGCCAAACCACAATGAGCTCCATAGGCATCACTTCCACAATGTCTGAGACACAGGCTCTCTCCATCCAGACCCTAGGAGACTAAGAGTGGACAGTGCTTGCAAATGGGATTTTAGCCTGGGCTCTCCTCCAGCCCAAAAGGGTCAGTCAAAAAGAAATCAGTGCTCACACGAACGTAAGTGAAAAAGCTGAGCTCCCAACTCAGCTGCTGCTGCAGCAGATGTTGAAATTCAGCCTCACAGAGCAACCTTGGGGATGGTAGTGCACCCAGGACTTCCTTCTGCAGCAACTGTGTCAGCTCTAGAGAGCTTTGCAGTTTGGCTTCAAGGCACAGAGAGGGAGGCAGCAGTGTGCAGAAGGGAAAATTCCAGCTGTGGTTGTGTCCCTTCCCTCCCTTCCTGCCTCACAACAGCTTCACTGTCAGAAACAACAACAAACTGCAGGACTGCATTCATGCCGATCCCCAAGTGCAATTCCTGTCGATTTCAACCCTTCAATGGAGGGATTGTTTTCTTAGGCACATTTAACTAGCTCCAAGCCCTTTTGCCTGTCTAAAAAAGCAGTATCAATTATTAATAAATGATAGTACATAATTAATAGCACAACTTAGAAGCAGTTCTGCCTTGCAGGGCTCTGGCTACTATCCAATCAAGCTTTACACTGAGCACACCAGAAAAATGTTAACATTATCCTATCATTTAAAGGATATTTCACCATGTAATTCTCAAATAACCATTTGGCCACTCTCCTTTTCTTTTCTTAGCACTTTCCAAAGGCATGCCATAATAGCTGGCAGCACTGTCCCTGTTCTTCAGAGGAGGACAAGACATGGACTACAGGTAGAGCAGCTGGCCAGCAGCTCACTGGTGGAGCCAAGAACAGCAGTCAGGTGCATGAAGCTCTGTGTTTTGTCAAGTCAGGCACAAGCAAGGGAACACCTCACTAAAATATGGGGAATATTGCCCTGGTAGAGTTTCATACAGAAGTATGGCAGGAAGAGATTTTGGGTCCTGGTTCTGTTTGCTCATAAACTTTCTCAAGCACTGAGCTCTTTCCAGAAGAATTCACTGAGCAGATTTGTAATTAATTACCAGCCTTCACAGCTTTCAGCATTAACTACTGCAGTTCTCAAAACCACAAAATAAATTGAATGCAGATGAGCAAGACCAGAGCCACAGATAATGAGAAAGTTCAGCAGAGAAAAAAAGAGAATTAAATAGAAAAACATATTAAAAGACATTCAAATCATGTCAGTGCCCACTAAAGAATGTCAGCAGGGTCTTTGTGGAATAGGAGCTGTGCTTGGCGTGACATCAAGAAAGAGAAGGTTTATTTATGAACTTGATTTTGTTTGGAGAGTTTTAGCTTGACTTTTAAAGTAGGGAAATTTGGGGCATAGGGCAGAACATCATATTATTTTCTGGAAGAAAGTCCCTTTTCAAGGGTTATAGGTATCAAAGCAGCACATTATCACTACAGTTTGCTTCATACATCTATTCCCCAATACTTAAGAACAAGTAAGGGTCTGTTTCTACACATGGCAGAAAAAGGCAGCAAATCAGAGCAGAAAGGGAGCTGAGAGCACTATGCTGTATGGAGCAGCAGTACTCCAGAACTGGCTGATAGGTTGGCATGGATTTTAACTCTCTTTTGCCCTTTTGCAAAAGGGTGGAAAAGGGAACAATTTTTGCAGCAGTGTATGTCCTGTCTGCATTGTTCCACTTGTGTTTACTACTAGATTTTCCTTGGAAAGAAAGAAATTTTTAGAGCATCTCAGCAAATTCATCTGGGGCTTTTTACAGAGAATGTGGTAGACAAATTCTGACTTCTGCACAGCAATAGATGTACAACAAGTTGTTTTGAAGTCAACTCTTGGAGATTTTTCAAAGCAGAAAATGCATTTCCCTTTCCTGCTGGGAGAAAGGCTACATATTGCTGATCACTGTGACTTCTCACAATGATCACTTCCAGAGGCAATAAAATAGGCTACATTTCAGCATTTGTTGACAGTAAGGCTTTAACAGCCTCAGCTATAAGCAAGCAACACTTTTTCTTTGCTGTCGCAGGAGTGTGAATTTAAGTTGTAATATCTTAATAAACACTTAATCATGTGCCTTTTTCTGTTAGGTTTCTCAAATGCTTTGAGCAGAAGACTTACTTCTGTCCTTCTACAGCTGATCCAACTGGCTTTGAAGCTCAGAACACACTTGTCATCTTTGAAGCTTCATTTAAACACCCAGGCTCTTCCTACATGTCCAACAGATTTAAACCCTGAGACAGATGCTATAAATTTTTGTAGATAATTTCAACTACAGCCAGATATGGCAAAACCTTCTGTGTACTAGGACTAAGTTTAGGAAGCTTCTTTCACAGCCACCTGAGCTTGTGAGAGCTCAGAGACATCGAAACAGTTCTGGGTTTTAGATTTCAGGCTCCAATGCAAAAGATGCTTCAGAAGTCCCAGATGCACTGCTCAGTCCCTGGAGAACATCTGGGATTGGAAACTATCTGGGGTTACGGTGGGTGGAATGTCACATTTTCTCCCTTTGCCACATTGCAGAGTTTTTGTCTACTCTGAAATGTACGGTTCTCACAAACTGCTTTTCCAGAGGTTAAATACTTTTTATTCATAACACACAAAGACTTCTCTGTGTAACAGAGCCAGAAATATCTAGGAATTCTTCTTGGCTTCATTTATATCTGAATGTTGTGTGTGCTATATTTGCATATGTTGAGGATTTCTCCAGAATTTATCAATAGCCATAATGTTTTCCAGGAGAATCCCTGGCTTGCCTTTAAGAGTGAACAGCTCCATCCTTAGCTTACCACTTCTGTCAGGCTAGGATCAAATCCAGACACTCTTTCCATTTTTCTTTTAGTGGATCATCTACAGTTAATCTTTGCCTCTGACAAACAGGATTAAGAAAACCCTCTATTTTTGTTCAAGGTCCCAAACCCATGTATAAACCCTGTAATTTACTACATAATGGCAGCTCTTTCAAGGCATAAATATAAGTAGCAATAACAATCATGCCTTTTTGGAGAAGTTCTTCTTTCTGGAGGTAAAAAATGCAGCTGAGGTGGGGTGCGTGTGACCTTCACATGCCTGAACTCCACAGTGCACTGAAAATTCTGCTGCAGAACAGGGGATAAACAGTCCCATCTCTACTGGAAAACTGAATGAGATTAAACAAAACAGCAACAATTTCTCATCTGATCCCTTCTGCAAATAAGATTTGCTAAATTGCCTTGGAGATTTCAGAGGGCAAATTCACCCGCTGAGCTGCCGGAGTAACAGCGGGGCTCAATCTGGTTTCAGTACAGTGAATGGCTTTTGAGCACTGCTGAGGTTACTGTGTGCAGAGGTAATGAGATGAAATCACAGATCAGGGAAGGCTTCATTTGCTAAGACACTTTAACAACAATAGAATATTCCTAGGAGTCTACTGCATTTTATTAGTTTAGCTGTTGAAAATAAACCCAACCAAAAAAATCCCAAATTATTTCCATGGAGATTTTAAACAAGGGGTTTCTGAAGTAAAACAGCTTGTTTTTAATTTAAGAAACAAAAGGATTTTCTGCTGTAAGGACTTTTTAATAAAACACTTTCCTTTTTATTGAAAAATTCCTTTTTGGTGAAAACCAAAAAATTCCAACTGAGAAAGGGAGGAAAAAAGGGTTTGGGGAAGCTTTCAAATATTCTAGGGAAGCTTTGCCTTCTGGCACAGCCATGGCAGACTTCAAAACGTTATACACTGAATGTTTTAAAAAACATAACTTTAAATTTCCCTGTCCTGACTCCCTTTACTGCTGAGCTTGCAGAAACAACAGGCTGAGGGGAGGAAGATGCCTGCGAAGTGTGTCTGTGCTCCTCATGGGCTGGCTTGGTCCTCATTTCAGTCCCTGACACAGACTGAGCAGTCCCAGAAAGATTCTCAGGCACAGCACTGTGGTGTTCTTTTCCCCACGATGAAGTAATGACAACTGGAATAAATAATTTTTTTCTCTATTCCCCTGCTGTTCCAGCAAAGAGCTGCAAACAGAACCTATTTATCTGAGCATGGCGTTGGAAGGGTGAACATGGACCTAAAGAAAAAGGGGCAGGGAAAAGGGCAATGTTCTTTTGTTAGTTTGAAAGTATGGGTGAACTCTGACATTTAGAAAGTGCTTGTTATAATGATTTTTTCAGCAGATGAGGTTTTAACCTAAGAAACTTTAAATAACTGGAGAGCCTTATACAGTCCCCTCTGAATAATATTCCAGCAGGGAATATTTCAGTGAGTCTCACAGAAATGAGTATAATAAGAGTTAAATTGCTCCTGCTCCAACAGCAGATTTTTCTTAAAATAAATGCAATGAAAACACCATCCCCGGAGTATAATTTCATACTCTGGAGCCAAAATCCTCTCTTATTTACACATAAATCTAGGGCTTTATTCACAAAGTACCAGTTGTCTTGACTCTTCCCAAGGCATGCTCTCTCCACCACCCCAGGTACAACCCAACATCTGCAGTCAGGCTGTGGCTCTCAATGGACATATTCCAGAGATATATCAGGATAACCATACTCAGAACTAAATTCTCATGCTTATGGCTAATGAAAGCCTGATGTTTATGCACCAGCAGAGGCCAGCAATATCTGAACATGAGTAGCTTAAATTACCATATTCTATAGCATTCAGACTTCTTTTACAGCAATAGGGAGGGAAAAAAACACCATTTGAATCTGACTCAAGAAAGGCAATGTTATAACTCATATTGCAAGGAGATACAGTGCGTGTGATGAACTGAAAATGTTATTAGAGAAGAACAGATTCCTGTTATGATAGGCCAAGTAAGTGCTGGTTTCACTGGTACACTGTTAATTATACATTCACTCTTTCACATAATGAAAAAGGTCTCTTGTAGTGTCTGTGAAAGGGACTTGCACATTTGCATATAATGAAACCTGCAACGACAAATGTCAGCAGCACCATACACTGATGCCATGAATAATTCATAGCACAGAAGAGTTGAGCTAAAAGCAGAGAAATAATCAAACCCACTGATCTCCCCCCGCCCGCTCCCAGCTCTCTAGAGGTGGATAAAACCTTATTTTCTGAGCCCTTCAAACCCAAATGGTTTCAAGAATTCCATTTCAGATAGAGGAAACTGCAGTATGGTCATGGCAACTTTGACTTTTAGAGGATCAGTTCCGGTCTGGTCAGTCAGGCACTATCTGTCAGCTTGTTTATCTGTCCAGGCCACTACCTGGGACTCTATTTGGCAGAAGCCAGGATTTGCCTGGTCATTTCCCTCCAAGAGCAGTGTCTTCATAACAATGGAGCCCCTGAGAGGAAATTGGAGAGTCACCACTTCCCACTGCATTTACTTTGGGCTCTAAGATTTTTCCATGTCAGCTGGAAACCTCCTCAAAGCCTGCTTTAGAGCAATAACTGAGGATGGATAAGTAACCATCATGTTCTGCTCATATTTATCCATGACATATTCTCAAACAATTCCAGCTGGGTTACTGAGCTGTACTTTTTGACAGCCTGGCAGGGCAGATGGTACCTAAAAACCTGCCAGATCAGAAGTTAATGTTTGCCCACTGGCTATAGGAAGCACTGCAATTGCCTGAGATGGGGGTTTGCTTTGATAATCATTTGATTAAATAAGCAGATGCCTACTGACTTCAGGAGGCATCAGCACACACCCCTCCAGAGGAGTCAGCATGACCAGCTTCCCCAGGGGAGAAACAGAAATACCCCACAGCAAAGTGAGATACTGAAGAAAGTTGGAAGAGAGTGGCATTGCTGGTCTGCAGCGATGTCTGGGAGAGACTTCAGATTGAACAGTTCAATAAAATGTTCTTTTCTCTTGTTACAGGCATTTAGGCTGGAATGCAAAAAACATATGACTTGAAGAAGGCAGTACTGATCCAGTTTTCCACTGATAACACCTTTCTCTATCACACAAACAAGGAAGGTCACCATCACTCCACAGCTGCCTCTAAACTAGAACAGGAGGGATGTATCATTTAGCTCATGGCCAAAGCACATTCATGGAAAGTTGTACACTTTTTACTTGGCATTAGCTTACTCTGCTGGTTATCTCCATCACTTATGTTCTCTACCACAATGGTTTTTAATATATGCACAAGCATATATATATATATTGTGTAGCTTTTAATTACTTGTTCACACTCCTAAACACCACCTGTGTCTTTTCCTACACAAAAATCCACCTTAGGAGTCCCAACAGGGTTTTTAATCATTTAATAAATCATTTTTAATCATTTCCTCCACACTGTACTCTCCAACAGACTTCCTAATGATTTGATCACGTGTTGTTTAATACACAAGGACCTGGCCTTGTTGCCTCTGCAGAAAAGGTGTCTGTAAATGCAGTAATATTTTAAAATAAATAAATTTCTTTGTTTGGGTGCTGCACCGATACCTAATTGCAAACCCTATTTGCTGCACAGATCTGTGTCATTTTGTCCCACCAGAGCACTTTTTTCTATAGAATTAAAATTATGGGTCTAAGTGAAAAAGACTGAACCATAACACACATCACAAGGGTAGAAAAATTAGTTATTTTTGAACAATCTCAGCAGATAATTTTAAGGATAGAAGCCCCATGATGAGACACATGAGTTTTGGATCTGGGAAGCCAAACCCCTTTGCCTAATGCAGACAAATGGTGAGACAGGGCTGTTGGCAGCAGGAGACAGGATGAGCCAGGAAGCCTTGCTTGCTTACACAAACATCAGCACAGACCACATAACAGCAGCCTTTCTATATTAAAAAGCAACATTCTTATGCGTGCATGTGCAAACACAATGGAGCACTGAGAGACTGTCTGCTCAATGGGCACTGCCATACTCTTTATATACGCATGCATGGGCAAAGCTAATGAAATGCAGAGAGAACTTGGCTTACTGTATGACCAGTAAAAGTATATGCAAAAGAAACAGATTTTTAAGAGACTGTTAATTCAGTCCTCCGAGGACTTGTTCCTTCCTGGCACCAAAAAATACCAGTTCAGTAAAAACCTCAAGCTTATGCTTAATTCTGTGCTTATGCTAATGTGCTGCCAGTCCAGTTACAACCAGAACCAAATTTTCAGATGATACTTGAAGTTTTTCTTAATGAGGATCTTTGTTTCTGTCAAATATGTTTCCATTGTCTCTTGCTGAGGCCAAATATCTCTATAAAAATGCTACAAAAGATTGTTGGGTTTTGTTTTGTTGGGGTTTGTTTCCTAGTGAAGAAAATCAAGTACTTTTATTCTTGAAAAATTGCTGAACTTCCAGAGAGAAAGAGAAAAGATGTTGATGAACTAAGAACAAGTGTTAGAAGTATGATTCAAAGAAGAAAATGCTAGATTAGACTATCTAAAGACCATGAAAAAATGCTTAGCAAGCAGCTGAGAACTTGTATCCTCCCAGATGTCAAAACAAACTGGCCCAGCATCTCAGCAAATAACACTTTTACCATTCCTGATTTTCAAACTCTACATTCCCTTCCACTGCAAGTTTTTTAAAAAAGAAGTAACAGCAAAGAGCAGAAATATTACAAAAAATTGCTTTAAACCAAGAAAAAATATAATTTAATATACAGCATAACACTAAGGATCATCAATATTTTTATCTTTTAGCATAGTTCTACCATTCTGCTCAGCGGCAATTAACATTGACCATATGTCTGCAAGACAGAAAGAGCTCTGGAGAGGACTGATATATTTTGAGGACACCATAATTGATTCAGGGCTTGGGATTTAATACTGTGAGCCTCAGTTCTGACCACTGCAATTTGCAAACCAACTTTCTTTATAGAAAATGCTTTACTTGCAAAGGGGTTCCCAAAATGAGTTATGTGTAGCACCAAAGGGAGACAGGCCCCTCCAAAGTGGCAAACATTGACAGTGGAGGCACCATCACCATTCTGCTGCCACTGATAATGTATTTACACACATAGCTCACTTGAAAGCTGCTTGCCTTTTACTCTGGAGTTGTTTCTCATGTTGTAACAAGTTCAGCACAAACAAGAAATAAAGGATTGACTGGAGGTGGAACCCAAAATGCTCAATACCACCAACCAGCTTATGTTGCACCTCCTTGCAACTGTACTCTCAAATCAACATGGACAGGAAACAAGTTTGAGAGAGAACAGGAATAGAGCTGCATCAGCTTCTAATCTCATTGGGTTTTTCTGTCTGTAAAAGCAGATGTGTATCACTCCAAGAGCTTTGGATCAGAAAGCCTGAGCTTGAAACTCAATTACTCTAAATCCCACTATTCCAGGGTGATAATTCATAACACATTTCATGTCAGGAAGTAAGTTGGTTGCTGCATAGTACTTAAAAAGAAATTTTAAGATCAGGAGAAGATGCAGCGAAGGGCTATTCATAGAACTGCCTATTTTTCTTCAACAAATGTGAGAGCTTAGAAAACCAAGGGCAGTTAAGACCAGGTTGGTGTTGCCTCATGCTGCAGAGTCTTCTCCTGCCCTGTTTTACCTTGGTAGAACATAACCTGCTTACATGAGGACAGATGCAGGCCAGCAATGTCTCTGCCCTGGGTTTTTGTCCATCCCCATTCTCACCCAGCACAGCAGCACCAAAGCAAATGCCTCACAAATATGCAGTGTGAAAGTTGGTCTACTCTGATGCAGTCTCTCCTGCTGCCATGACCTGGTGGGGTTGAAGCTTGTCATCCCACCTCACTGACTTTGAGGGCAAATTTGGAAGCAGGACTGCTAGAGTGACCATGAACAACTGGATGGTTTTGCTAATGCAAGCTTAAAACTGCTAACAAGAATTAGCTAACAGCTAATTCCATTTGGCCTGTAGAGCCACAGTGAATGCTCTCGAACTACTGCAGCTGGTTAAGTGAGTGAGGATGCACCAGGAATAGCCCCCAAAGGAGAAACCCAGAAGAGCATTTTTGACAGGGTTACTGAACATTGTGAATGAACCATCAGGGTCTTTCAGAGAGGTGGATGTATCATGTCTGCCTCTGGCCTGCATTATCTATTTTTCAAACTAATGAGAACAACAGAGCTCCTCCAGGCAGAGTAATTCAGGACAACACTATACCTTTTAAGAAAATACACACTCCCAAATACTGCAAAAAATAGCTCAAACATCTGGACAGATCTTGTACCTTCAAAGTCAGTAAACTGGAGTGGCCTACTGAACTTTATTTAAACACGCTTTCCACTTGCAGGTGAACTGGTCAGGTTTTTTCATCATATTGGATCAGCACAAGGTTTGGCAGTTCTTTTTAAAAAGCTTTTCCTGCTACTAATTTTAAATCCTGTATTTTGTTTTGCTTGGTGCAGTAAAATGTCTCATCTTCTCATCCTCACATAAAACTCCCCTGATACCAAAAAGGTTCATTCAATTTCTACTGTAATTGTGAGCTTTTAGCAGAAAGACACTAACTGTGAACTTTTAGCAGAGGAGACACTGTGCCTGCAGACCTTTAGCAGAGAAGCAAGGCAGGCAGAAATTGTTCTCCAAGTAAGGATGTTAGAAGAAAAAGAGGAGACATCTGGCTCAGGAATGCAGCTACAGCCAAAACAAGGACTGAGTTCAGGAACTTGGGGACATGGGGATGGTTTTTATGGCAATGAACAAATTTTAATATGCATGTAGTGACTGTACATTAGCAGCACAATTGTTGAAATAGGGTGGCATGTTAGGAGGAGTAATCGCCCATGCCTTGTAGGCACCTAAATAAATGATGACCTCTTTAACACAGAAAAATTGGTGTAAAGAGGTCTTATTCTGGTTTTCGGAGATTTGGTAACAGTGACAGCTGGTTACTAAGCTATGCTCTCTACTTTACATTTTCAGAGTGGACCTGTTTTCAAGTCTCTCCATCAATAACAAGGCAGGGAGTAAGTCTGGTAATAAGAGGACTTTCTAGGCTGACAGTAAGTCAGATTTTAGAAACTTCAACAGCATATAAAGAGATCTCCAACTTGTACAGTTATTTTATTTTATAAAACTCACTCAGATATCAAAATGCCCCTCTCAGTTGGAAGCTTAAATTCCCACGGTCACTGCCAAAAATCATAGAAAGTTTTGGGTTGGAAGGAACTTTATCTAGTTCCAACTCTCCTGCCACAGGCAGGGATGCCACTCACTAGAATGGGTTGCTCAGGATCCCTTTAACCTGGCCTGGAACACTTCCAGCAATGGGGCACCCACAACTCCTGTAGGCAACCTGTTCCAGTGCCTCACCACACTCTGAGTAAAGAGTGTGGTGAGGTAATAATGATACCTAATCATGTTATCTGGGAGCAAGGGGCTGGCTGGTTGGTTTTTCATGCCAGGAAAGAAGCAAATTCAACCATGTATATTTGGGATTTTTTGTTTTTTTATGAGTAAGTTCTGAATTAAAGGCATATTTGTGATGCAGGCAGAATCACACAATGGCTGTGAAAACTACATTATGTTCTGCAGGGCTTTCTTAATGTAGCATGACAACGACATTGACTGATGGGTAAGATTCAGGTGAAAGTCTTGAGTTTTCAAATAAAAAGGCTTTTTTCTTAATAATTGTGTGGAGTTGTAACATTTTATACAAAGCCCATTCTGGCATAATGAGAGCTTGTCTTTTTCAAGTTTAAAGATCTCCCCTGCTCTTTGGCTGCTTATTTGTCTGCTGTGATAGGCATGCAAAACCCTTCAGTAGTGCTAATCCGACCAGAAACACAAGAGATGCCAAACCACAGTGGATGGTCCATGCTAAATAAGTGATTTCAAAATCACTTGCAGTTGGCTCTCACAAGAGACACTGTAACAACAAAAAGAAAACTTGAAGGCTAAAATGAGAATTCATCTCCACAAAAGGCTACTTCCTTTAGAGATGCGTGGAAGAAATTCTAGAGAAGACTTTTTTTAAAACATAGCAGAGATTATAGTTTTGGGTCAGTGAGAGGAGCTCATCATCTTGCTAGTGATTACCCTATATGTCATTATATATAGCTGGTGTGCTTGCCAATGAAATATTTGGACATACAGTGGATGACCTGTGGGAGTCCATCTGGAAAAAGGTCACTTTTCTTGTCTGCTTTTACTGGATGATTTTGGAGAAGGATCATCACATCGCTGGTTTGGACCCTTGGATAATTTAATGTGCTACACTAAAACAAACTGCTGAGCCTTATATTTCATTATTTTGCATTCATGTAATTAAAAATGTGTTTAAGTGTTCCAGATGTGTTGCAGAGCAACAGAGCTTCAAGGACCAGATGTTCCACCACAGCTCTTCGCAGCAGTGTTGACGGCAGCAGTTTTCCTGGTGGTTCTCAGCTTCATTTCAGATCACACACACAGAAACTTCTTGCTCTTGCTCTTTGGCTCTAGAGATCTTTTCCTTCTCTTCCAATATTTTTCTCTGCAATTTATTTGGCAACATATTAAGGAAGGTGTCTTAACAAGTCAGTGTGAAGGGGCAGAATTAATCAAACTGACTTATGCAATAAGAGGTATTAAAAATTCAAAGGCTGCTTTATTACTTGTTTCAGTAGAAGTTAGTTCCAAATTCTACTAGCAAAAGGCTAGAGTTATCAAATACATGCCCAGCTGAATAGTAAGAATCATTACGACCTACCTCATAAGGATTTGTGCTGCACTGACTGGAATGTAACAAATCCCAAACACATGGAGGCCATATACTTGGAGGGGAGGGATGTGAATCCTTCCAGGCATGTATAAGGCAGAGATGAATGCAAGTGCTAGTGTATACATATGAACAAATTTGTCCCACTTTCCCCATTCTGCCATTGGCAACAATGCCTAGATTATCCAAAACTGCAACAAATCACAAAGCAGAAGAATTATGACTCTCTAAGAACCTCTGTGCTGGAAGCATTACTGCAAGTCATGTTGCTAAAATAAAGAAAATAGCTAGAAAAAGTTAGATTTTCTTTCTCTGTTTTTTCTTTAAAAGAGCAGCTTGATTATTTAATATTATTATTAGCCCTGTTTATTATTAATTTCTCAAACCCCATTTATTTTTAACTAGGCAAAAGATCACCAGATCAGGAGACAGGCTCCATAAATAAGAAGAATGGGAGAGAAAAAGAGCCCTTTTAGATGTGAAGCATCTGCTGTTCCCAGGGAAGTATGTAGGTTTGGGATCGGGTTCATGGATGGGCTCCAAAAGCCCTGGGAGTTAGGTTGCAGGATAAACATATATATCCAAATCAGATGCAGTCTTGCTTCTCCCTCATCACTCAAACCCAAACACTGTGTTATGATTTAAAGCCCCTGCAAAACATTTCTACTTCATGTAGAAATATCATGTCTTCTGGTAGCTCTTCACAAAAATCACCACAAACACAAACAACAAAACAAACCCAAGTACAATAACAACGAAACCCAAACCCAAAACAACAAATCAAATAGCTTATGAATAAACCATAAATTTTTCTTAAATGTTGTGCTTGCAAGGGGGAACTGTAATTACTGCTTCCCATGTGTCATGTAATATACAGGCTGCTTTGGGCAGCTTTAACCTGTCTTCCACAGTTTGCCTAAAAACCCAGATCCCCTATTTGCCTAAAGCTTACTAATTATTAACTGCTAAAGAAGGCAGGTTTTAAAAGAGGGCAGGTTGTGTATCTGATCTATACTAACAGGACATTTTGCTGGAGTAATCATTCCAGCCAAAGCATCCAGCAGAGTATTCTTTGTGTGGATGTAATTTAGGAGCAGCAGAACCACTGCACTGGGCAACCCTTCTGAAAGCCACCCTGTATAATAACTGTATAATAGTTACATTGGGGAAATTGCATTTCTATTAGGAGATTTTCCTGGCCTGGCTCCACTAGCCAGAGATAACACCTTTCCATATCCCTGGCTCATATTGCAGTATCAACAGAAGCCTGTAACATAGATCCCTTCCTAGAGAGGGAATTGGGATTCTCTAGGAGAGGCCCAGACATCCCAGTGCAGAAATAGTGCAAGCCCACTAATGTCCTTGGATATGATCCAAATTTACACCTGTGAAGAAGCAGACAACACTTAGCTCTAAATCCAGTGCTGCTGCAGTGTCTGGTACCTGTGATAAAGAATTCTGAACTACTTTCCACTAAGGCTGAGTAGTTTGCAGCTGGATCTAAGTTACATCTTCATCTACAGATGTGATGGGTTTTTTCGCTTAATTTATCACAGTGTTTAGGATTTTTGCTTCAAGCTAATGAGGACAAATTGTTTTGCAGTTGCCATATTATTTACAAAAAATGAATTAAAGATTACAAGGGAAATTTGCATCAACATTTGTTTTCACTCTCATGATCTATACCAGCTGCAGACCTGACCTCAAAAACTGACACTGTGCAAGTCAAACTGCACAACACAGTGCCATTTCTCACAGTCCTAAACTCCCTCCTAGCAGCACTGTATTTCTCTTACTGTCTTGGGAGACTCATCAGTGACAAAGTTTGGGGTAGATACTAGTTTCTTCTGGTTCTGTGAACTTCCTGCTACCTCTGCCTCATACACACAGTGCTAGGAGGAAAACTGGGCCCTTATATTCGTTGGCAGCACTGACAAAACCACTCAGCCATATGACCCTCACACTTTCCAGACTTGCATTGTAATTCCCAATTTTTTTAGTTGTCACTGCATGGAGAGGTGTTTAAAGTGTTCTTTCCTGGATGGCAGCCAGCATAATACGCCATTTCAGGCAGGGTTGATGCAGAAACAATGCTGTGCTTAAGAGCAAGAAAGTATTTCATGAAAGGAAAATAAAAAACTGAAGGAAATGCCTTATGGCTCAATCCCTTCTGCTTTTTAGTAAATGATATCAATAGCTAAATCCAGGAGTTAGAAGTCAGAAAGCAAAGCCAAAGCAAACCTGGGAGATTTGCCTTCTGACAGGCACACACACTTCATTCCACTACCCAGTATGCAGAGCACAGCCCCAGAACTAATAGCAGCATGGCTTGAAAGAAAAAAGAAAGATCCAGAAGATGAAAGAGAGGGTGTAAGGATAGAGGGGTGAGAGTGGGTGTAGAGAGTATAGAGATAACACTTCCCACAGCCTGAGCAATTAACTTTAGCATATCACTGCATTGCCATTGACTTACCCCTGCCCCTGTTCTGATTTAGTTAGAGCACCACATAAAAGACAATGGGATTTGTGAAAATCTCCTATGGAGATCTACCAACTCAGCTACATACAGTCATTCATGAAGGCCACGCAAATTGCAAAGCCGGGAAAAAGCCTTTAGAAGTAGATTTCCTGGAAGGCTGGGGGTTTAATTCCTCTACCTGAGGATGACTTGGCTCACTCACCACTTGCAAGCTGGAAAAATTATTGTTACTACTATGCAGCTCCAAGTCACCAACAGCCAGGCCTTCAACCAGCACTTTTTACTCAAAACACACTTGTCATCTCAAACTCTTCTCCCAGACACAAAACAATTGGGTATTTTTCTCAAAAATCTCAAACGCTGTTAATGGCATCACCAATTCTAGAATTTGTGGTAGAATTAGAAAATTAAGGTAGGAGAGAATCAGAGCTCTGGAACAATAGGGTAGGAAAATGACAAACTCTCAAAACTGAATTTGATAAATTATTCAGAATTCATTTAATTATTGGGAGAAGCGGGGTAAGAGAAAATCACCCAAGAGATCCTTTGCAGTCCTGTATTTCAGAATTGATAGTTTTGCAGTGATTTTACCTGATTATTTCAGACCTTAATTGCATATATAGTTGAAATATATTAATGATGTCCACTTCTTTATAAAAGGCATGTTTTCCTAGTACATCTTGCTCTAGCATGAGACAGGCAAGGACACTGGCTTTGCTCCTAGATGACTTTTAAGGGATAGAGGAACGGAACATTTCAATCCATGTAGGATTCCTGCCAGCAGTTCTGAAAGCTGGAGCTGTTGTCCTTATGCCTAGCAATACACATATGCAACACCATTTCACTGCAAGGACCATATGGTCTGTCTAGCATGAGCTTGAACCACTGCCATTTCATTCTAGCCTGCCTGTTCTGTAACAACAGAAGAATCTGATTTTCAATCCATCCATTTTGTCAGTGGTGTTGTCTTAAACCTATACAACTCATCACCCAGCTAGAGGCACAGCTGCAGCCAGCAAAGTTTAATTTTGCTCTGCAGCAGCACAGGAAAAAAATGACCTGCCAGCACTAATCACTGAATTCTTTAGGTTAAAATGTTTCCTAACAAAGGATACTAGTACACTCTGAGTAATTAATGTTTAGCCATAGGGTGAAATGGCTAACTTGACTCTTCTGATCACCCTCAGAGAGTGAGGATTAAGCATTTTACTGTGTCTGCATGAAATTGGCTGTGAGCAAGAGGTTTTCAGCAATCAGTGGGATGATGCTCTCATGTGTCAGATAGGGGCAAGCAAACAAAACTGGTGCAAGTGTTTACCCAAGAAAATCATGAGAGGATAAAACTGAGACAGGCTGTAAACTTAAAACACATTTGTTTATTATTGTAATTAATAAATAAATAAATTACTCCTTCAGAGGGCATTTATAAAAAAGCAAAATCTGGTCAAAGAAATAGGAAATGCTCTTTCTGCTTATGGTTTTAAATCTTTTGTGATACTAGCTTGCCAGGCAATTTAACGTAACAGAGCAGCCTTGATGCCATCCCTGTGCAGGGCAAGGAGTTGAATCAATCAGGATCACTAATCACATGAGAAAAAAACACAGCACAACACTGTAGAAAGAAACAGCTGGCAATAATAAATTTAAATTGTTCTTCATAGAGAGAAAAATGGAAACATGTAGTGATAGACCAAAATCTTCCTGAATGCACACAGTGCTTGGCTTTGAGCAGCACATTTGAGGATCTCAAAGGAACAGCATAGTTCAACAAATCCTTGCTAATGAATGCAAAAGTTGTAAAAGGAAAACTAAATATAAATATAAAAATGCAACTTCAAATTAGCTGGTTCTACATCTTGTACTGAAGTAGCATCTTCCCAGCCACATTGGGAAAAAAAAAAAGGAAAAAAACCCCAACAAATCAGTTGATGCTGCCATCCTTACTTTATCACGCAAAGCAGATAGAAAACTGGATATTGCTCTCTTTCTGCAGGATCTGTGCCAGCTAGAATGCATATTATAGCCAGAATCTGACAATTAATTTAGAAATTGTTTTTGACCAGACTGATTGCAATTACAGAGTGAGGAGCCAGAATATGATGGCTAGAGAAAATGCCCTATCATCGGGGCCCAAAGAATTCCATGAGCTTCATTTATCAAAAAAACGAAATCATGAATGATCCAATTACAGCACACACACCCCTATTTGTAAAAAATAGCTAGTGTCAGAGGGTTGTCTAACTTAGCAGAGAAATGCATTGTAAGAATCAATAACAAAAAGTTAAAGCAAAAAATAACACAAAAATAATCGAGATAAAAAATAAATAACATTTTAACTGTGACCCACTGCTAAGACTGATTATGAAGCGAAGTAGTAAACTTCCTTTTTTAAAGTTTAAATGATACAGTATTTTAATTAAAACAAGGCACCTCTTGTCTAGCAGGAATTCTGTGGAATGCACTACAGAGAACAGGCCAGGTGGGAGATCAGACAGAGGCACCTTTCTGTGCTTTTTGGGGCCAACCACACTATGAAATCAGTCATTTCTCAATACTCTTACCACATCACTACACCCCTTACTCTAAATTTATTGCCAAGTTTCCTATGAAAATAAAACTTGGCTTTGTGCTCTACATAGACCTGGGTCTGTCCAGTGCCTCAGTAATTCTGGAACTGAGCAGCAAAGTTTAATGAAATTCAACAAAAAGGTAGGGGGTTGCTAAATATGAAAAGCTTTAATAATTTTTGAAAAGAGACAAAAGAGAGAGGATCACAGAATCACACGGATAATCAACCAGGTTGGAAAAGGCCTCTGAGATCATTGAGTCCAACCTATGAGTGAACACCACCAGTCTTTCCTTAAATACCTCCAGGCATGGTGACTCCACCACCTTCCTGTGCATAGGAATGGCAGTCCATTCCAGTGTCTATTCTCCCTTTCTGTGAAGATATTCTTCCTAATGTCCAACCTAAACCTCCCCTGGCACGGCTTAAGTATATGATAAGGTCACTTCTGAGTCTCCTTTTCTCCAGGCTAAACAACCCCAGCTCTCTCAGCTGCTCCTCACCAGACTTGTGATTCCTGCCCTTCATCAGCTTTGTTGTCCTCTGGACTTGCTCCAGCACCTCAATGTCTTTTCTGTAGTGAGGATTTCTAAATTGGACAGAGTACTCAAAGTGTGGCCTCACCAGTGCCAGATGTTGCTCTGCATGGGATTGTTGTGGCCAAACTGTAGGACTTGGGACTTGCCCTTGTTGAACCTTATACTGTTCGTCTCAGCCCATTGATCCAGCCTGTCCAGGTCCCTCTGCAGGGCCTTCCTACTGTCCAGCAGAACAGCCCTCCTGCCCAACTTGGTATTGCCTGAGAATTTACTACAGGTAGACTCAGTTCCCTCATCCAGATCATCAATAAAGATATTAAACAGCCTAGCCAGTCCTTAACACAGAAGATGCCCTCTTAAGCCATGGATCTCTTATTCCCCACAGAGGAATCGACCAAAAATTAGACATCAGAGAATCCACATGGGAGGACATGAAACATGCATATACACACTTTGGGAACAAGGCTTCAGTAGCTTTGCTGTTCATGAAATTGCTTAAGTGAGACTATTACAAAAGCAATTTTGTGCTGTGGCTACAGATAGCATACAGGCCATGTTTATCTCAGAAGATACGTTATCTGGGAGATGTTGCTGTTATGATCTCTTTTGGCCTATACCATTGTGTTACTTTTTCTTCAAATCTGCCATTAGTAGGACTCCTTCACCAATCTTAGTCTGAGTAGCTCTCTAAAACGTAGTAAAGGAAAACAGGATGGACAATACTGCTTTCATTTACCCCAATTCCACACTGAGCAGGAGACTGCAGGGACTGGTCTTTTTAAAATACCATTACAATTTTCAGATGATCATAAAAAGGAGTTTTAATAACCAGTTTGACTATTGACAGCACTTAATTTTTCTGAAAATAGAACTGAAAAGGATTCCACGGCAGAACCTCTTGCAAGACTGGGTTTGCAGAGAGCAGAGATGTTAGATCACTTGCTAGAACACATCCTGCTGTGGCTACACTTAGGAAGAAAACAACTTGCTACCTCACCGCCCCAGTCAGAATGGGATTGGTTATTTCCAGGAAACAAATACTGTCTCCGTTGCCTCTAGAAAGTATCCAAGAACCTAATTTTAGATGGGATGCATTACTTCTTAGGCCACTAAAATTTGCAAAGCTCAATTACACAACTGGCTCCAGGAAAGTTCAAAATTAGTAGCAGAGCAGGTTGGGAATAATCAGCCGCAGCCAGTGTGACCCCTTGTAGCAGCGTGTGGAGTAAAGCCATTGCTTGCAGCAACAGTATCAGCATTTAACCATATCTGTCATCTACAGGAAGGAAAGTACAATGCAAGGAAGGCCATGCTAAGTCCATCCTTAGGAAGCATGTTTTTTTGCCTGAAGAGGTTTCCTCAAACCTTTAACAGGACATGTTTGCCTCAGTTTAATTAGAGGCAGTTTCTATCAAATTGTTTCTGGCTGTTCTGCCAGCAGTGACTAAGGTTTAATTGCATGCTAAGAAAGGTGAGCTGTATTGCTCACTTTCTCTTAAGGAAGCAGAAATTAAAGGTGCCATGTGAAAATGGAACTGAGGCACCTCCATGCAGCAGCTGGCAAGTGAAGAAAGGGTATTCCAATCACCAAGACATCATTTCCGAAATTCAGACAACAATCAAACGCCTTGAGCCAGTTGCACCAGTGACTGCCGCGGAGGAAGCAAAGCTTTCTTAGTATTAGGTTGTAACATTATATTAGGTTGTTGCTTCCTTGTATTTGCACACCAAGAAAGAACAAGGACAATGAATCAGCAATGCAGCTATTTACTAGTACATGGCCTTTTGTAACACTGGACACACCCACTCCTATAAAGTAGGAGCCAGAGAGAGACATTGTTTCACAGCAAGTGCGTCAGGAGCAAAAATCTGGGAACAACTCCCTAAGCAACCTCCTTCTGGGCAAGGGCTGCTAGCACGTGTAAACTCAGTGGCAGGGCCACTGGAGAGATAGAGAGGACAGGGATCCATGCTTTCTTGCCACTCTATACACTAAAATTCTGGCCAAAGTGTTCTTCATGAGACAAATGAGGAGTGCTACAGATCCCTTTCCTCAGGGATAAGAATTACTGATAAGCACAGCAGCACACTCTTCTTCAGCAACATTTGAATTGACACCAATAAAGAAGAAAATTTTTCTGCTCATGCTAACAGCTCTCACTCAGTGCAATTCAGACCAGAATTAATTAATACCAATTAGATGCAATCAACACTTTTAGAAACAGCTTATGGGCATACCTTTGCATATGCCTGGCTGGGAACACAAAAAGAGCTTCCTTCTCCCGGGGCTATGGTGGCTTGTCACTGCTGAATGACCATATTACTCAGAGGGTGTGGAGTTATCAAGGCAATGACCCAAAAGAATGCTGAATATATATTTACAGCCTTGGACTTTCACCTACCCTACCTCTGTTGGTTCATCTTCACATGCCATCTCTTAGCACGTTTTCTGTGTCTAAGAGTCCACAGGGAGCTGCTTATTTTGAAAATACATTGTAAATGAGGAAACATAATCCATACATGTTTTCAAGATATTTTCTGCCAACACTGCTGCTCTGTTTGTAGCCAATTATTTCTGTTGGCCTTTTAGATTTCCCATTATATGTAGAATTACCTTGGAAAAGGAATGTGAAGTTAAAAGCACTGATTTAGGTGCAATGCAATCCAAGAATGTATATCGTGTATACCACTAAGTCCTGTATATTTAAAACCCAGAAAAGAATAATGTACTTGCACAGTGCACTGCCTTGCAAAATTCAGTTAACTACATACAACAGCATTAACTATTGGTTCTTCGACAAAAATCAGATTTGAGCAGTTCTATCTGGTTCTCCTTCCTACCCCTTAAGTTTTTGTAGCTATCCTAAATTTGTTTTCAAGAAGAAACTTCTAGGGAAAGACAGGAACGAAGATATCTTTCTTCTCTCTTTCTAGCACTGTCCTAAAGAAGACAGGTATATTTGAAAAGACTCATGCATGAGACACAACTGTTTTTCCTTGCCTGACTAGTGCCCTAGACTTACTTTGAAGCCTCAGTGTGAAAATTTAAGAACCCTCTTCTGCCTTATGTTACCTCCGCTACCCCTAAAGAAAGGGCTCTGACCATGAAGCTAGAAGAACATCTAAAACTACTGCTAACAGACTAATTCAGTCACTATCAGCCATTAGAAAAATAAGAGAAAATCTATACAGCATAACACTTGAGATGTCTTACACAGAATGACATGACCTTAATCCTGTTCCATTTTATACAGAATAATTGAATATTCTCGGAAATAGAAATTGGTCTCCTCATGCATAAATAACACTTTCATAGGAGCATTTCCAAAAGGTTTTAATCCTTCTGCACTCTTTAGGGAAACCCACAATACAAAACACTGTCTTACTGAGCAAGGAATTCTTCTGAACCATGACACAGTATCTTCACAGAGACAAATGAATTAAAGCAGGGGCACCAGGTCTTTCCCAGGTTATGTCTTGTCAAAGGAAACTCCAGCCACCAAACAAGAGTTAAGAGTTCAGGAGTTAACCATGACCAGCTGGAGGTACTTCAGTCTGAAGATTGGGGGTAAAAAGCCAATCCTATGTTCAACCTTCCCTCTTAACTTGAAGGCTCCCTACTCAGTGTCAGCATTTTCTGGACAGCACTCTAAGGCACCTGGCTCACCTGTAACTCAGTACACACCCATGTTGAAACACTGGGTTCCTACAGCCACTCAGAGGTTGAGGTCTGGTGCTCCTACAGCCTTTTCTGAAATCAGTCTTTGAGCACTTCTGGAAGGATTCCACATCACTAGGACTTCTCACCTAAACCCTATTGTATTCCTAAATTCTACATCTTAGATGCATTCTAGGTGTAAGTTGCTCAGGCTTGCCCACAAACAACAGGAGATTAGGGGGCAAAGGGGACAGCAATAAAATGATATTGGCCACCCCAATCTGTTTCTCTTTCTCCTACAATTCTACAAGCTGTGTGGCAGGGGCTCATTTACTATTTTAATATGTATAAATTATTCATATAATTTGCAAAATTCATCTTGACAGTGTTAAATGAGTTTGAAATAAGACTGATGAATGCATGCAAACAGAAAGGATCCAGATTAATGCAAAAACCAACCTAGCCCAAAGCAAACTACTAGCCTTCACACAGATTTGTATTCACACACCTAGACACCACTTTGGTAACTGTCAGAAATCCTTAGTGAAGTCAGTAGGATATTATGTTTAGAAGAGGCCTTGAGGTGTGGTTTTAAATCAATTTAATTAAAATAGTACTAAAAGTTGTGCCCATCTTGTTGGATGGGATTAGAGCCAGATTCATGAATTAGCCAGGTATCAGCCTAGCCACAGTGGCTGTATGTGGAGGCCTAAGCCTGTGGTTAACATCAGCCACAGTGTGATTAAACTTGGGAAAATCTGGCAAGAAATGAATGTTTATTATCTTCTTTTAAAGTAATTTCCTACTAATAATCAAGTTTAACAGATATGGTGTGATATCAACCAAGGGAAAAGGAAACTAGAATTCTCAACATCAGTGGGTACCCCATTTTGTAATGGTGTTTCATGCAACTTTTATAATATACAGTGATAGAAATTCACAGATGATTATGTAGATATGACATTTGTCTTAATTTATAGGAGGGAGCTCTGCAGGTAATGCTGATGAAGAAAACCAACCACAAATTTAGGGAATGTGTTGCACGTTCCGCACGTAAGCAGACGCTGCCCCTAGAGATTATACTGAAATCAATGAGCCTTTAGAGGTGGATATTTCCATTTGAAGTTTCCAATTAAAACATGCATTATTTATAGCAGTAGAACCTTTGCCTGAATATAACACAGGAGTCTTTTGTCAACTCTGTTGCAGCCCTTAACCTATGCTGAGCCTGCACTTCATGGGGCTAGTGTTCTATGAAAGGTCTTACATGACAGCAAAGTAGGAAGGACAGGGAATGCAAGGATTAGTTTGTTCAAGAGGAAGCACAGTTAACACCTTAAGACCTAGCTCAGATTCCCCTCAGACTCACAGAAACTGACATTCAAAAAACCACACACATCCCCGTTTGCTGGATTACACTGAGAGAAAATAAAGCATACTAATTCAGATATTCCTTGAAAATTCTGGCTTGGAGTCAGAAGCAGACTTGAAAGATTTCTACTATACCTGGCAGTTGGACTAGAAAATAATTGCTTACTGGTCTAAGTACATTTAAAATACTTGGTATTATTCAATGAGAGTTATACATCAAAGCCACATTAGACTTCCACTACTAACTGTTCCTGAAATACCAAAATGTGTGCACTTCTGAGAAAAGGCTGCTGTTCCAAGATGTCTTACAAAGCAAACCAGAAATATGCCAAGAATATTAATTTCTGCACCTAATTTTTCTTCCTTTTCTAGAGTGCGAAGAAATAATTCCATTAGAACGTGTCATATTCATATTGAAAGATCAGTTACAAGGACATACCAAAACCCTTCACTTCAGAATAACTATGCTGCCTGGGGCTGGGATAAAGAACAGGTTAGAATTTGGTTCTATATATTATACCTTGTACATACAAAAACTGTTGTCAGCAGTCACTCTTTTCAGTAAACTAATGCTGAATATTTCTGCCTACTTACAATAGGGTAATAAACACACACACACACATACACACAAAAAGAAATAGAGCACTTATTTTGTATTCAAGGTCCCCTTTTCTAATTAACTTATCAAGCTTTCTATACAGCCTGCTTGAACAACAGTGGGGAAAAAAAAAAGGGAAAAAAAAACCCAGCATATTAAAAATTCTAGTGGGCATGCAACTGCAGCATGTTACACCTGCAACTCTGCTACTCCAAGCTACTCTTGCCTGTTCTCAAATGCTAAGATTGAGCTTGGTGCTTATGTGAAAGATGTAAAAACAGGGCAGAATGCTGCCTCTAGTAATTACTAGTAATTTATTAAGTGGTACAGACCATCCTTCACAACATTACTGAATAAATTCTCTAGAAAAGCAGATTGCTTAAAACACAATTGTCAAGGTGACACCAAAATGAAAGCTCAGTTCACTTACCAACTATTACAAGTCTCCTCATGCTTTTTGCAAGATTGGAACTGTTGATCTGAGTTTTGGCTGAATTCCAGCTTGTTTAATTAGATTCCACATACCTACATCTCCCTCGCATCCCTCTGCTACTGCTAAATGCTATTAACAACCAACACGTTACATCAGTGTCCTCTGGGCCCAGCATCAACAAGGATAAACACATTTCCCCAAAGCAGTCAGTGAAAAGCTGCTGGAATCCTTCAGAATAAAGTACTGCTGTTGTCATAAATGAGTACTCACCACTCAAGCAATTTCAAGTTAAAGAACCATCAGACTGTTGTGCAAACAAGTTAATACAATCCATATGGCAGCATTTTAAGGAAAGAAAACATTTCCCATTAGGAATACTGTATGTACTCAGTTGCAAATGTCCAACTATTATTCTTCCAAATGAAGAGGAACCAAGTTTTTATGTTTGGTATGCATCTCCAACCTTTTCTGTGCTAAATGTACAATATGAAGATGAGACTGAGGATGCTTATCAGTTTCTTACCCTATGAGAATTTTCTTCTCTTAAAATTTTTTTCTTTAATTCTTTCACAGAGATTCTACTTAAAATTGCCAGTAACTTCTCTCCACATAACTCTCTAACTAACATTTTCCTGTAAATCAAGAAATCTACAATTTACCTGAAGGGAAACTTTTATCCTGTTATAGTAGTATATTCTTCACAATTGTGTTTCAGAGAACAGCATTTCTGTCTACTAGAAAGTTGTGGTACTAGCTTTTTTATGGTTTTTTAAACCATAGTCAAATAACAGATGTGGAGTCTTAGAGTAAAACCATTTTAAAGAGCAATTTCTATTTGGCTAAATAAGATTCAGGTATACTTAACCACTGAATTTTTATGTCAAGTTTATTTGATATAATATTTTAATAGTTTATATTTTTATTTCAACATTGGATAAGCTTATGATAACATACTCATTTTGTTATAAAAAGTAACCATGAAGAAATTTAATTAATTTTGTTTACTGAATGCTACAGCATTAGTATATTTTCTTAAATCATTTACTTGTTCATATAGAGACTATATTAAAAATAAAAGATGAAAAGAAGAAACCACTTTTAAGGTTCTCTGTCAGCTTTGACACATTTCAACTGATCCTGCCTTGAAATGTCAAGCCCTTCATTCGTAAGTAAGCAGAATGTATCAGCAAGAGGTAACCAGATCAGAAATCAACACATTCACCCTTTGGATAGGACAAATGCCCAGAATCCTCTCAGCACACTGAAGTTACCACCTGTACCATACCCCATGCAAAGCACTTTGGAAAGACCACTCTTAAGTGCTTTTAATTGCCACATAAGAACCATTTCTTCTCTTCTTACATATAATTCCTGACTTTCAGCACAAAATCCAGACAACGCCAACAACTTCTTTCTTTGCTGGAATGCTTAGATGGAAGCTTAAGAACCTAAAGTTCTACAGGGAGTGGTGTGAGGGCAAAGATGGCCTGGGAGCTGGTTAATGAGATTCTTGAACTCAGGTGATATTTCTTAATCCATTTGTTTGGGCAGCACTCTGCAGACCTACAAGCTAAGATACTGATACAATCACCTACAGGAGGACTCATCCCACATATGTTAGCAAACAGGTGTATTATCTTCTAAATTTACCCTGTAAAGTTAACTGTAGGCAGGCAGTAAGAAATCCTAACAGGTGAATTAGCCCACACATTTAAGTGATGTCTTGTAGGAATGCCCATCATTCTCCAAGAGCACAGAAGGGAACCCACAGAGAAGCCAGATTAAACAATTAAATTGGCTACACCTAATTTTTTAGACTGATGTATACACCATATTAGTTTAAAAACCTCAAGGCTGGTGATGCCAGTATTTATGGGTTTTCTATATTTGGGGTAGTGGTACTTGGGTATTATTACATGAACACAGATGGCAAAAAAACTC
Source organism: Hylia prasina (assembly GCA_013397195.1). Classification (NCBI taxonomy): domain Eukaryota; kingdom Metazoa; phylum Chordata; class Aves; order Passeriformes; family Sylviidae; genus Hylia; species Hylia prasina. The sequence goes on from VYXD01015740.1 coordinate 171,445, forward strand.
CCCAGACTTCCTTACAAGTATGTTTAATAGGAAAGTGTATCTTACCCCTCGTTTTCCCTCACACTTAACAAAAAATTTAATTGGTTGATCTAGCAAAGAAAAAAAAAAATCCATTTTCAAGCTAAGATTTATACAAAAGATGGAATATTTTCGCAAACACTATTATTAAAGCAGCACAGAATCCTCACCACATCTCCTATCATCAGGAACACACAATTTTTAGGAAATCTTGCAGTCTTTGACAGCAAAGCTACAAAAAAAGTGAACCTGTCGGATTCTGTGCCATCAGAAGCTGTCATCTGCCTCTTCCAAGTCACTAAGTATGGCAAATATCTCAAGCAAATTTACGTCCCATCTTCTACAGTTCTAAGCTCTTGGTAAGGCAAAAGCCTTAAAGTAAAAGCCTTAAAGTAAAGACTTGTGAACAGCCCAGTTACACAGTCACACACGTATATCCAAGTATCAACACAATAGAAAATGCACTCTTTTCTGAGTATCAATAAGCAATTTACGTTTATTCATTAACTAAATGAGAATACTGTTTAGTTTTAGAGATTACACTTTTCAGCATATTTCATCCCTGCAGTTATGCCATCCTTAGTCTTGCTTCCACTCAGATCTGTGTGTTATTTGTGCTCTTTACACCTCACTTTTGAACACAGCCCACTGAATCGGTCAATGGGTTCTATGTGGGTGCAAAGTGTATGTTTGGGGACTGGGTTGGGTTTGTCTAGATTTTTTTCTCTTCTTTTTTTTTTTTTTCCTTTAGTATTCTTAAATTTCATTGTATTTTTGATACAATTTCAGAAGTAGAGGGTGTTACATTCTATTTCGCTTAAAAATCTTAAGACCAACACAGACCTGAAATAATCTACTTAAGAAAAAAAAAAAAAATCCAACACAACAAAACCCCAGCCTTAACTGTATTTACCCAATTCAGGCAAACTCTTTCACAAGTGGCAATTTCAAACATCCTAACTATTTAGGTCAGGAACATTATGCAGATAGGAACCAAATATTTTTTAAGTACAGATTTCACATGCAACAAAAGAGCACTTTCAGAGAGAGTGTTATTGTTTACTCTAATGAACATTAGTTAAACTATTCACTTCCTGATCTCACAGACTGTCATTATAAGTTTTTGACTTATTAAAGAAAAATTCTATTAATCTCCAGTGGAACCAGTTTTACAGCAAAAGTGGACCATGCAAGTGTTTATAGTATCATAATCTAACATGCATCTAACAGGGCACAGCAGGCTGGTGGAAGGAGGCACACACTGATAATTTGCAAGCAGTAAAATATTTGGGCCCTGTAAAAAGGACTGAATTACTGCAAATAAATAAAAAAGTACATGCTTCTAAAGTAATACTGCAAAAAGAGACAAAATATAATGACAGATATTACAGAATGATTTACTTTTAAAAGCATTTTTAGTAGCACAGGATTTAAAGAATAAGGCTCCCTGTCATTAAGTTATATCCAATTACTAGGGAAATTGTTGTAACAAGGTCAGTAAGTCATCATTCCATTATATGAATTTCCTTCATTTTTTGTTACAATATTTGGATAATGTTTACAATTCTGCATGTTTGCACACCTAGGAAAACCTAGGAAAAAGTGTTTTAGTCTGTTATTCCATTACCAGATATTGAAAAGCTCTCAGTGAAGAAGGAACTTACTTTAAGCTCAAGGTATTTTATCACTTTTGATAAATGCATTACCAGATTTTAGTTCAGGCATCAAAAGACTCTCCAAACAGAGCAGTAGTTTTGTAATCAGAACTACCATTATTATGATAGCTAAAGAACCAGAATAGACTAAGCTTTTTAATTTTTGTTACATAAATAACAAACCCAAGCTACTCAAACCTCCACCGACCACTGCATACCTCAAGAAGTGAACTTGTGGACATTAGCTTATCTTAGTTTAAATCTTTCAGCTTTAGGGGAAAAAAAAAGAAGCAGAGTACTTTATTTAGTGTAAAGAGTTTAAACACACATGAATTTAACAGTTAAACACGCACTAAGGTTGCTAAATACATACTTGGAACATGCATTTTGGCTTTACTAAGACCAACTCATCACATGACACCCTGCCAACACTGCAAAATGAGATGTGTTTAACACTATCAAGAATGCCACCACTTCCTCAATCCGTGAGGGTGGGGTGGGGCAGTGAAACCAAAACACAAGCAAAGAAGCTGCAGACATATCAGTGAAAAAGCTGCGTGGTGAACCTAAACCACCAAATTAAGACAATTGGTGCATGAACACGTTTTTGTTTTCCTTACCTAAGTTACTACCACTTGTCCCAGTATCCTGTCACACGCACGTGCTTGGATACTGTCACCTACTAGATATTTTTGTATTTATCCCATTAGTGTTCCATACACGTTCCAGCAGGGTCTATGGGGTAGTTAAATATAGAGAGAGCGGTAAAGAAGAGCTAGAAAGCAACTCCTTTAAGCAAAAAAGGCTTCACAGAGCCAAGGTCCCAACAGGAATATATGTTGACTTTGGTAGGAGTACACACCTTAAAGCGTGGGATTCTGTTGTTTTTTAAAAGCCACCAGATTTACAGACTTTGTCTGACAGAGGGATTATTTACACTTACCAACTCAATGAGCAGAGCCAACATTTGTAGGGCCTCTCACTTGCATGTGTTTGCTAGTGCCACCACAGTGGCACAAGAGGAGAGCTCACATTTGAAAAGCTTCTCACCTATCAAGAAATGAAAAGCAAATAGGAAGGATGTTGTATCTTCCAGGCAAACATCAAGTGTGTGTGGGAAATTCAGAAGAGTATCAGGGGATCAGCATTTTCAGCACGTCCCCCAAGCCACAGCTCATCTTTCACATGATCCTGTTGCTAATGAAATGTGATCTTAAACACTGCTCTGGGTAATTAAAAGTTGCAGTCTGTTTTACCAGTAGCAGATCTACTGCATCTAAATTTGGCTTGAACTGTAAGTCTAACCAAGATAGACTGGCCAGAACCATTTCCAAATTTAGTTTTGATCTTTTTTTCTGAATTAAAGTTTAGAGGGACAACTTCAAGTGTCACCAATTAAAATCAATTCTATGTCACCAATTAAAACCGAACAAATTCCAGAAAGTAGAAATGTAGCAGAACAGGAATTTTTCAAAAAGCAATTGGAAATCATCTTAAGGTAAAGCCATTTTAACTTAATGAAGAAAACAGACAAAGAATTTTCTGTAAAGACATCAAGGAGAACATTTAGCTCACAAATACAAAGGAAAAGAATGACTTTCAAAACCAGAAACATTGAGAGCTATGTTCTTAAAGGACAGGCCACCCCTTTCACTTACATTCCCACTGACAAAATCTATTTTACAATGTTTAATTTCATATTGGTATGAAAATTCTCAAATATTAGTCTTACAGTGGAGAACCTGAAATGAACCTAATCAGGAAGAAGGCACAGATTGAAATAATGAAACAGAATCACAGAATGGTCAGGGCTGAATAGAGGACAAACCCCACATAAGCAAACATATTTTCATTTTCACATCCAAAAATAAAACCTACCAATGAAAACATTTGAGTTTAAAAAAAATAAATGTGAACATATTTTAAGAATCTAAGCCTAACACCAACCCTGATATATTAGCAATTCTCCTTAAGACAGCGTTTCACTCCAGCACTATTACCAGTTTCTCTCCTGTACCCATTCTACCACTGTTATCCTTGAAGAATGAATGCATTGCATGACCACTGCATAGCCAGCATTCTTTAGGTTTACCTCCAACTGTCAATGGGGAAATGAACAGGAAGAAGTTGACATCACGTTCACGAGCAGCTGTCAAGGTAGTAATTTGTATTTTTATAGGTAATAAGTTGCTTCCTAAAACTAGTTACATGCATTTGCTGTGGGTCACATAGCAGCTCAACAAGGAATAGGAGACAGTTCTAGATTTGCAATCGTTCTTCTAGACAGTGACTGTCTTCATTTTTTTCCAAGAGTTCAATTTATTTTGCAGGGGTTTGGACACATGTTTACTTATGCACCTAAACACCATTAACAGTGCCTGGACACACTGCCCAGTCAGCCTCCCAGCAGAAGTTGTTTTGCCCATCACTCTCCTTCTCCCGTAACTTTTGAAGCCCTGTCAGTTGGCTTCTACATAAGCTAAGAATATTTAATAGAGCAAATGTCTGTCTCTGAAGACATGGCACACTTGCTACCACAGAGATTGAGAGCCATCTGTCCCAGTAGCAAGAGATGTCTACCAGCCCCCTTCACACCCGGGTTTCCTGCCAGACATCTGCCTACTCTCCTGTGCCACCGTGTGTGATGCCACGGCTCCAGCACTGCGGGATGCAGCACCACCCACAGCACTCAAGTGTCAGAGCGCCGCGCTCCTGCCAAGCGACTGCAAGAGTATTTAGTTTCCTCAACCCAGTGGAAAGTTAATTTTGCCACTGTGGACAAAGGTGGATATTCCCTATCCACTATGCTGCCAGGTCCTATTAGGACGAGTTCTCCACAAGCCGTTTTATTAAACTATTATCACGAGAACCAAACTGGATCCCACTGTCCTCTCCATCCACTCACTGCACACACCAAGCAGGAGGTTTCAGGAAGGCTTTAACACAACATAGCCTGTTTCCATCCTATGCATTCACTTAACCTTATTTTCTAATTTCCGAAGAAAGAAGGAAGGCTTCACTTTGTAAATACCAACAAGATGGAGTGGATCCAACAGTTCCAAGCAGAGAGTGCTACAAGGTACTTCCTTCTGTTTAATTCAGAATTTCTAATGTAACTGCCTTTTCCCCCTAGAATGATGGGTATACTATAACCATGGCAATGCAAAGTCTGTTTAAATAAATCACTTGGTTGAGTCACAAAGAACATCAGAGCATCAGTCACAGAGACTGTGCCTTTGACAGAGGTTCATTGAAGTTCAAAACAATAAGCTAAAGTAGGGAACTTGCCAGAAAATGAAAGGGAATGCAGTCAAGGTGGAAACCCAATTTTATGATAATCAAAATTGTGAAATGTGCCTATATGTACAAGTTGATTTTAAAAGTTTTGAGAAGACATTCCTGTTTTTAATCTGGCCGTGGAGTACCAGAAGAGAAAAAAAAAGGTGCGGTTAAAGCCCACATCCCTCTGAACTGGCAGACACTCTTTTCAGTTAACAAACCAGGAATATAAGAAGTCCTTGTTTTTGTAGTATTTATATCTTTACATAGATGTCTTCTGAACACAAATTCTAAACCAGGATCAAACATATCCTTAAAGATCAATATCCCTAATTGCCATAAAAAACCCATCAGTTAAAAATTCACCTGTTTTGTTAAATCAGGATCATAGTGTTTGGTTTTTGGATATTCGGCTTAAGAGAGAATATTACCAGTAGGGAAAAAATACCCCTTTTCTCTAGAAATCCTTTTCATGCCACAAAATAATCACTCCTACACAGCACTCAACTGTAAAGTACTTTTGTTTTTCCTCCCTGAGTACTTTACATAAGTGCTAACATGAAGAGGACATCCATGCAATCCTCCTGTTTTGTGTTTGCACCTGCTGGCTCAGAGAGACCTTGTTCCCTGCTCCCAGTGCTGGCAATGAAGGGCTTTGATACCAGCATGTGTTCCTGTGTGTTTCTGCAGAGCTAACTATAAGAATGCTTCCTGTCAGAAAGGAAATGAACCTTGTCACAGCTGGAAAATCATCATCTATTCTTCCTATGTAAGTGGTCTGAAGGGATTACGTTTCTCAGTTACAGTGTTAATTTAGGCTTTTAATGCCTTTTATCATGAGTATTTAAGGCTATTAGTTAGGAAAGACTGATACCACTACGGGAAAGATAAGAGTACAAAGATTTCTATCAGACCTGTTTACAATGAAATACTTCAATTACTAGTTTATTATCTTTAAATTATTTATTTATATTCCCAAAATTACATCATTTGCTGCGTTGAATTAATTTCCTAGCAGCCAATACTGCATAATGCAACATGATCATATTGGACTGCTCTACTTTGATATTTGAATGGTCCATCAAAGCTTTCCTGAAGTTTTTTGTCTCTGCTATATGACCTGTTTCTTTCAGGCCTGCAAGTGAAATTTATTTAAAAAATGGGAAAAAGCTCCATACAAAAATTACGTATGTGCCAATATCCAAAGAGAAGATTCCTAGGAAGGGATATGGTAAAACATTTGAAAAGACCAATGCAGATTACAGATCTGTTATCCCAAATTCCTTGATTTTCTGGATTATCCCACTCACCATCTTCAGTATACCTCAGGAACAGAGGAAGCACTGCCTGTTCACAAATTCAAACACAAGTCTTTAATGCTGTACAGTCATATCTTTAGCACACAATAGTTTCAAAGAGAGAAATACAAGCATAGAAGTTTAAAATCCTTGCCATGTGAAAACCATCTATATCAGGTTTAAAAAGTGCTTACACATCTCTCCAGATTATTGACCAGCACTCAGCAAAAGGAAACAATGTCCTTTCAAAACACACTGTAAATAATTAATAACTGAGTAAATACTATTCCCAAATACATGTCGTACATTCATATTTAAGATGTAATAAACAGGATTACTCATTCTTTGAATACTCTATAAGGAAAACAGAGCTATATTCATGACATATTTGTGAAGGCAGTTCAAGTCCAGCTATTTTGAAAACAAAGTATTTTAGAATACTGTGGAATAGTTTACACTACAATCAAGACTTCTACTGGTAAAAGTATTTCCTGCTAATTACTGCACAAAGCAAGAGTGAATCATAGTTGTTATTTTATGCAACAGTGTTCAAAACAAGAAACAGGCAAGAGAAAATTTAATTCTCAGTTAATTGGGTGGATCTTTTCTGCACCAGAAAAATAAAGCTCACATTGCTCAAAGAATAAAAGCCGTGCACTTGCATGAGGGAACTTAAATACTCAGGGGAGTTGTTGAAGGGTTTAAGGCATAGAAGGTGCTAAATCAGTGACCTTAGTAGAACCATGGGGCCTATATGGAAAAATCTACTATTTAAACAGTGGGATTTAAGATGAAAGCCAACTCTGGAAGGCAAATTGTGCCATTCTGAATAAATCTTTGAAATTATTTCCTCCTCTTCTCTTAAACATTTGTAATCTTTAAAGAGGAAAATCACCACAAAAGAAAAAAAAAAATGTCACGTCACTTGATACAAGTTTTAGGCTCCATAAAGGTCCCACATACATTACAACACAATTTTAATGAAAATCATCAAGGCAAGTCTGTCAGTGGATCAGTTCTGGTAGGAATTAGTTTCATTCTTCCCAGTTAGCTTCTGAACATTGATTATGGCAGCTGACACTCACAGAAGCCACTATGGTTTTCCTTTCTTTATATAAACTACTGGATAAAACTCAGCAGCTGAAAGGGCTGGACTGCCCTCTCTCTGTGGCTTTTTGTTAACTTTTTGTTATTTGATCTGTAACTTAAACAGAATTATAACCACACATTTTCAAGAAATTCACAATGGTAGGTAATAATCACTATTTTCCCTAGAGCTTTAAAAAAGACCCCACTATATTCCCAATCAGTAATATGGTACACCTCCATAAAGTTTTAGATGAAAAAATTGTGCTTTGTGGCTGAAATAAGGCAAAAAAAAATTGGTTATATTGTTTAGCACCACCAGCACTGCCTGTGAATTGAGGTCTTTAACTCCCATGCTCTGTCAGCAGAATGCACAAGCCATCCTTGTACATGAACACATTAATTACACATGAATGAAAAGCATTACTAAATTTAGTGTATTCTCAGTTTCATTTTCTGATGGGAGAAAAAGCGCTGTGAGAACACTATTTTGAATTGGAATATGCAACTTGAAACATAGAAAATAAGTATTTGAAAGATATTCAGCAAGACTTAGGTGACATTAACTAATAAACTCATGGGGTTGGGTTGCTTGGTTATTTTATCCTTTAAAATATATACACACCTAATGTCATAGTCACAAAAATCTTCAGGCTCAATATAGAACTGCCTTTTTATAAAGAGATAGATTTTACTAAATAAATTCTACTGCTTAATACTGAACAGAATGAAGACTTCCGATTCATACATTCCAGCTAACCTTGTAGCAAGCAGGTAGCAATCATAATTTTAAACTCTCCCATAGGTATGGAGCCCCTGCTGGGACTCAGGCAGAGGGACACCGGAAAAGCCTCTGAAAAGTAAAAAGCAGCTTCTGATGTTGTTCATCTGCTGCCCCCTCCTGGAGGAAAACAAACTAAGCGCCACAGGACGGCCAGGAAAACAGCTGGATTTCCAGGTCCTGCTTCCAACACTTTGCTGGTAACGTTCTGACAGCAGATCTTTCTCAGTTTAAAGGAATTCCTTTAAGTTTTACAGTATCCATAGACTCTAAAATACACTTCTCATGTGCTTCTGTTAATCTGGGCATAACGGGGGACAATTGTGGGATGAAGAGAAAATGAGGCAGCTTGCTCTGGCACTCCGGAGCTTTGTGCAGGGCACAGCCCGTGCTCTCAGAGCCACAGTCAGCACAGCAGGGTTATCCTTACGCCCTTCAGCCAGTAGCTATTCCATCTGTGCTGCAGTACACACCACTGAGCTGGCTGTGATTCCCAACAGATCCTGTTCTGCTGTGGGGACAGGGGAAAGAATTACGAGACAGCTGCAGGCTGGGACTATGGCTAACGCCAGTTTTATGAGTTTGCACCTCAGGGGAGCTGTAGGAAAGGAACAGTGTTGACATGAAGTTTGTTTTGCTGTACAAAAGTCAGGCAAAGCTCAAGCCAGAAGTAGGTATGAAAAGCTCAGTAAGTTCTTAATCTTCACAGTTCCAAGGAGAGCTCCAGAGACCCAATCCATAAAAGCTCCTTTTTCTTTCAAAACAGAGCTGCAGTGCGTACATCAGACATCACATTTCAAATGTAACCTCAGATAAAATTTGGATTGTCATACTCCACTGTTTCACAGGTAACTGTGGTAATGATGTAACAACATAAAGTTTTTGACAAGATACTTCTGCCACTTAAAACAGAGACAAGCTTTGTTAACTGCTTGATTTAGAAGAGCCCAGAAGACAGATGCCTACGTGCAAGGTACACCATCAGCACGTTGGTCTGCTCCTTACTTACTAACAAAAATGCTCTAGGCTCACTTCAAGCAATTAGACCTTTGACTAAATGAATCCAAATTCCATTTTCCCTTTCTTTTTATTATGCCAATTTCAGAGAGCTACTAAAACATGTATTTATTTCTTTCCACATGAGGAATAATAACTTCAAATGAGGAAAGCCAGATTCAGTACAGACAATTATTTAAGTCCTAGAAAACAGATAAAGAAGCCTTTGGGGAAAAAAATCTTTGATGATTTGAATTAGTTTATGATAACAACTGTGAAAGTAAGAAAGTTATTTCTCTAGTTAAACTACTGCAAAAATGTTTTCTGACAATATAACAGACTCGTATGGCCATAAACAACAACAAAACCAGACAACATCTCAAGCCAAATGCACATACTTAGAAGAAACCTAGAGAAAGAGATGTACTCAAGCTTCTCTACCTAAATATTAGACAAAAGCTATCAGAATATTTTATAATGTCAACTCATGAACAGGTGGCTGCAAGAGATTATCATCTTCTTTATCAAAGAAAAAGAGATGTTTTCTGAATAACAGGAAATCATCAAAAGCCTTCTAAAAATCTCTTTGGAAGAAAGGACTTGAAATCAGGCAAAGTATTGGTGTTAACTCCCACAGATGCAGATAAGTAGAATTTTACACTAACCAATAAAATTGGTGCTTCAGTTAATATTCCTCTTAAAAATGCAGCCATGACTCAAAGGAAGCTGTTTTTTCACCTAGTTAACTTGCAGAATTCCAAGAAGTCTCAGAGCAATTCTCTTGGCTCCTGAAAGAGCCTATTTCAGTGGCTGTACTTTGTTATTACCTGTAATAAACTATAGCAGAAAACTTTAGCTGAACCTTTGATCATGCTTAATTCATTCCAAAGACTGCTACTATCACAAACCAAGTAGGAGGCAGCTATTTTTATTTTTGTTCAGGCTATCTAAGAGCAACTTTCTTACAAAAATATGTAAGTAAATCAGCAAAGAAATAAATGTGCAAGATTACCTAGTATTCTGCAATTAAGAAACAAAATGGCAAGTTTTGCTATAATACCAACCATACCTACTGCATGTACTGCATTTAAATTAGCATGAACCCTTCTTTCAAGTTGCTTTTGTGTTGAAACACACAGGATTATCTTCAGGCTTCTTTCCTCTCTTCCTCTCTTTCACTTGTGGGTTTGTTGTTTCTCCATGATGGATTTGTTTGTGATGTCCACTCAACTGATGTCTGGTTTTGAATACTTGATCCCAAAATGAAGATAAAAGGGCAGTAGTAGCTCCGTAATTTTCCCTGTGCTCCTTCAACTCTTCTCTGGATTGCCATTTAAGAAATAAGCTAAGTAATTCAAAAAGAAACCCAAAATACACTATACCAATATTTTATAATACCATCACTGATGGAAAGACTTAAAAATCTGAGATATAAAACTTTCAGGTGATGAAAGACAAAGTTGTAGAGAAAATAAACCTTGCTCCTCACACTGTGCTATGTTTGTGAAACACACATAAAACAGAGCTTCTAAAGAAGTCATTTGTTTAAGTTGGTTTTTGTTTTTTCATTTGTTGTGCTGGCATTGTGGCATTTTTATAACCTGTAGGGCAAAATTAGATGCAAGTTAAAGACAAGTAATTTTGAGGAAAGAACTGTTCCGTTTTATTTTTGTGTATACTGTAAATACAATGAATAGGCAAGTGATTTACAGAAATGTTTAACTGTCACTCACACATCTTGGAAGTACAGATTATCATTACTGGATGCACACTTGCATTATAAAATTGCTAAAGTGCTGCTCAGCACAGCGAAAGATAAAACCAACATTAGGTAAGCACAAATTATAATCATAAAAATGACTGCATTTGAAAAGTTACTACTGTGTTTGACATACTTGCCACGACAATAAATATCCCTTTCTTTTTAAAAGTGACAATGCAGGAAGGAGAAACATGATTTTCAGGTTTCTTCTTTGACCTGAATCCCTTTGTTTTACCAGATTCCAATGAATTTATCATATAAAAGCTGTATCCTACAATGCACATTTCTAATATTCCTGTCTTTTCTAAGTTTCCTCAGGTAAACTTCCAGTGATCATAATACATGTAGATAAAGAACAACCAACCTTTTTACATAATACACCTACTATACTGCAAGGAATTGACTTAGTTTCATTATGTTATGAATATCGAAAAATTGTTAAAATAACATAAAATGCTAATTATGTTATTAAGACTAATACAAATATCAGTGAAATGTCAAACCAAGATATAACCTTAAGAAATACAGTGCTGCATATACTTTTAAATATATACCATACTTTGTAAAATTAGGGGGAAAAAAAGCTCATTACACGATTGAGAAGATACTCAGTGTTTGTTTCAGAGTAAATGAAATACTTTCAACCATGCAAGGATCATTTGGCACAGAATAACTTAATTTGATTTAATTTTTTTGGTCCTGACATAGTTTGTATATTATTGCTTTTGTACTAGCAATAAATTACCAAAATACCAAAAACTGCCCTTTCACCACCCGCCCAAAAGATTACAAACAAGATATAAAAGCTGATGTTAATTGTTATATAAATGAATCAATCTCAAAATAGTTGTACCAACTCTGAAGGTAATTTGCAAAAAGCAGAACTTGGTAATGTGAGACATTTCAGCAGACTGCTGTTTACAGAAAGAAAAAACTAAAGACTTTTTTCCTCACCCAGTGTTACCAAGCCTTATTTATTAAATTGCCCATTCCTTTTAATGTGATGACACAGCGAGCATCAGATTACAAATACTGCTGGATTATGGAGTCACTAGAGACTAAGAGAAAAGGGAGGATAAAATGCCAGTTTTGTGACCACATACAGATTAAAAGTACTTAAGAATTTTACTGTTTTTTTCATTTACTGTATTCAACCATAAACACTTACCTGACTCTCCAATTCAGTGTACACCAGCGTGGTTCAGTCAAGACACCACCAACACATGTAAGGATGTTGTGAGATGCAGCTGAAGCCAGTAACTCTAAGGGGTCTGTATGTCACAGGACCTAAGAAGAAATATGTGAACTTTTACATAGCCATGTAGGGCATGGCACATGCATGGTGTATGGCAATGTGTACAGCAGTACATACTGCTAAAGAAGACAGCATTTCTGTTCATTTATTTTAGTGTATTAAGGTAAATTCCCAACATATTTCCCACAACATAAAAGCTCCATTAAAAAACTCAAACAAAACTTCAACTCATTAAGGTTTCTAAGACAAGAAATAAAAATTAGGTACTGCCAAAATTAAAGTTGAATTGCCAAAATCAAAGTTGCCTTGGTAACTTGGCCTCATTATTTTTTGTGTATCTACTCTGCTCTCTAAAGAATACAGTGAGGCTAATGAAGCACTACCCATTCTACACACTGAATTTCAAAAGGATCACTGGGAGCAGAAATTTGTATACAGGCAAATCAGGCAGTTGAAGATTTTGCAAGTGTACCCATCCACACAAACAAGTGTGGGTGGGTACACAAAAAGCTTGGCTTTTTGACCTGTATTGAGAGTACTCTTAATTTTTTTTGGTGGGTTTGTTTTTTTGGTTTTTTTTTTTTTGGTTGGTTTTTGTTTTTGTTTTGGTGGTTTTGCTTTCTTTTCAACCAACAAACAAATTTAGGTTTCATTTTTGGAATCAAAATAGCTCAGAAGTTTAAACAATTATGTCAGGTTTCACAATGGTATTATATATGTATATATACAAACACACACCAGAACCCTTTGGTGCTTGAACTAATTGCTATTTGAGTAATGGCAGCAATAGTAAATAGAAGTGATTGTGTACCCTTTCATTTCAATGCTGGTTCACGTCTGAGACAATCTTTCTGTCTACTTCAGACCAAACTGTGACCCAAGGTACTCTCATTTTCTGAGACTCCCCATTATTTTACTATTTGCCCACTTTACCACGACCCATTGTCACTTTTCCTAAAATGCCAAATTCTGCTTAAGTTCATCTCCTCATCTCATCTTTATCTCTGGCACCAGCTCACAGGTTTTCCAGCTCCACCGGTGTTCAGTATCCAACACCTTTTATATGCTGTCTACAAAAGAATTAAAAATCTTTGCAAGCCAGGTGTCAAAGGAAACTGGCAGGTTTTCCTAGTTCTTGTCCCTGCCTCCCTAAAACAGTCTGTCACAATTAGCTTCCTGCAATAAGGTATTGTCATTGTTCACTGCACTTTTCAGAGACACTGAAAAGGCCAAATCTCAACAGATTTTTCCATCAGGAGTGCGGCCTTTCAGGTGTTCTAACAGAAGACACCACCTGAAAAATGCTTATGTATTTCCTTCAAGCTATGGATGATTAGGGATTTTTAAACAAAAGGTATCCACAGTCTTGCAGGTTGCACTTGAAAACATTATGAACAGAAAGTTTTCCCCATATGCATTCTAGAAAATTGGTTGAATCATTTTGGTTGATTTGCAGGTCTGACACCATTAAATGTCCAAAAAGAAATCAGAAAGAGACTAAACCCTTGGGTCAAAATAGATCTAAATTGAATACTGAACTGGATAGTCATCATGAAGAGTATTACAATTTTGGTGTTACTCCAGTCATATTGACATACAGTTAAAGCCAGAAAAGCTTCAGACATGAAGCATCCCTCAGCTCTGACATTCTCAGCAGTATCCCCACCCCCAGTTTAGTAACACAACAAACAACACAACAAACAAACCAAAACAAAGGTAATAAGAGTCTTCCTTGTATGAAGCAAGGATCTCTACTTCTTGCAGATGGAAATAAAGTTTCACTGAGATGAAGCAACACTTGACAAAGGAAGATAGAGTTGCTCCTACTAACTTCATAAGGCAGAATTTCCTTTTAAACAGTTAGTTATCCAACCAACCAATTATCAGTTGCCAAAATGAGCCCATCAGAAACTCCAATCAACCTAAGAAGTATTCAAAACTCAAGCATCTATCGTGCCCTTCCTGTCATCCAGATTTCCTGCACTGAATGTTGCCTTCTTTTCTCCTTGACCTATGTAAGAGCTGCTCAGCTGCAAGCTCTACGCAGCTGCCACATCCCAGTCCACTTACTGCCTTGGGAAGATGGGGATCCTTGTTTAGTGCCTTCAAGCAAACTCTAAGAAGTCCCTAATCCTTCCTCCCTGCTCTTCAAACCACCATTTTAATCTACCTTAATGAGTTTTAAAGCCTTCTTCCATCAATTAAAACAAATTCACTTGTACATACACTTGTGTTAAGCGATTATTTAGCACTGAAAGAGAAAAAACAGAAAAATAACGGCAAAAAACCTCACATCTTGCATTCAGTACAGTTATAAACAGTAGTGCTTGCACAGATGCTTGCAGACCTTGATCCATTCCTTAGCTGCATTGAAACCCACGTTTTGTTACAATAGCTTAAAGCCAGAGCAAATTAATTTAAAATAGAAGAAATATATTTATCCACATTAAAGTTACTAACGCAAACATTCAAACTTAACTCCTGTGTAGTTTTAAAGTATTTTGTGGTTATTTAAGCAATATGAGACCAAATTTGGCTGAGATGCACAGCATTTAAGAAGAAAATGTATTTATTGGTTATGAAGACATCATTTGACCATGGGGACTCCGGCAGCAAACCCAGGGTTAGCTCAGCTCTCAGAATGCTTATTGCACTTGCAATGTCAAAACAGAACAAAAACCAAAACAAACCAAAACATAATAACAAGTTCTCAAAGATTTCAAACCACAATTAAAAATGAGTTAGTAAAATATGCACTTGCAGTGAAGCTATTTTGTTGTGAATTATGGAGCATATGAAAAATATTGAAGGAACAGATACTTTAGAATACCCAAGCTTCAAAGGATTATTTTTAGTGGCAGACACTTTACGTGTCCATTTTCTTCTAAGCACATCTGCTGACAGTCTAAATTTGGTCTGGAGAAAGTAGTAATAGCAAGGTTGTAGGTTTTGCACAGAGGATTTCTGTTTAAAGGGAAATGCAATCTAGACCACTAACCCTTTCTTGTAAAAGTTTTAACATAAAATCACTCAATTTCACAGCAACTTCTGAACTCTTTTTTTAAGATTTAAGATTCAATTTGTACATTGTTTTCCACTAACCAGTTTGGCTTTCACGTAGGTCAAAAGCTACAACAAGCATATTGTACCAAATAACGTTAGCAATTACAGTGAGAACTCGACACTAAGTGAAACACAAGCTTAGTGCTAAGAAGCTGTGTTTAAAGCTATGTGTCCCCATAGCCAGCAGGAATGCTCTCACTCTATCAGCTCCACAAGCACAATAAATCTGCAGACAACATACAGTAAAGCTTCCTTTAATGGAATGAAACGTGAAAAACATTAGCAAGTTGCAGATTTCTTAGTTTCTTTATTGTTTCTTCTGCACCTCAAAAATGCATAGAAATTAGCATGGTGTGACTAGTAAGTTATAATGACTAGTAAGTTATAATCTTCAAAATTCATCATCCCCAGACATAATGGAAATTGTCAAAAGAGCATATCAGAAAACCTCGCTACGGTTGTAAGGAAAATTGATTTTTGATCCCCACACCTGCCACCCAAAAGGAATGAAATTACTCATTCAAGAGACAATTTATAATTTGTTAACAAAAAGCAGTTCTCCTTTCACTTAAAAAACCAATAGCTTGTATAAGCA
The DNA here is from genome assembly GCA_013397195.1 of Hylia prasina. Lineage (NCBI taxonomy): Eukaryota > Metazoa > Chordata > Aves > Passeriformes > Sylviidae > Hylia > Hylia prasina. Next base: position 187,233 of record VYXD01015740.1, read on the forward strand.
CTCATAAATTTCTTCATTGCTGTAGTCATTTCTGTTTTGAAATACTATTAATTTCAACTGTCCTTCCATGAGCTTTCCTTCCTACTCCCTTAGAGAAAAAGTTTTATTGGACTGCAGCCTTGTTCTTGGCTTTGCCTTAATTAAGAAAACACTATAAGTCATTGTGAAGCAAATAAAATGTTTTGCTTTGAGTTCTAAAAATTATCACTTTCTCAATTACTTTCCCTCCAGAAATTCTGCTACAACCTTTCAAAAAATTCTATCTCCTGCCCTGTACAGCACTAAAAGCCTCAAAACAAGCCCATGTATTCCAAAGACAACTAAGGCATCAAAACTAGACAGCATAACACATAATTCAATATAAAACACATAATCCCTTTCAATCAAAACCCTTCATAATCTAATCTAAACCCTACACCACGACACAGATGCCTGGCTACAATCACAGGATGCCCTGTCATTCCACCTTCCTTCCCGTTCCTAACCTAACCTTGTCTGTCTCCTTACCTGACCTCTGCTGCCAACTGCAGAGCACACCCCTGAGCCATCACCTTATTTCACAATCACCTGTTCTTTCACTTGGCCATACTGAGCAGCCAGAACCAAAGCAGCAGTTCAACTCACCAAGCAAGAATTTGGTTTCTGTGCCAGCAGCAGCCAGGGAAACCGTGCTAAAATCAATCACTGCAACCACCTGCAATACTGAATGGTTAAACAGAAAAGTGCCCAGACTACCTTTGTACACAATCATTCAAGATTTTTACCTAGAGACATGAAGGTGAGCACTAACTGCATAGTTTTATGGAGGGCAAAACACTTGAAATTACTAACAGAAGCATTATTTAAGCAAAGAGAAAAAAAGTATAATTGGTACAAAAGTTACATTTGTAGTTAATGCAAAGGGTAACAGAACTAGAATACTGGAACAATATCCTTTTGTGATTTAGGAGACAGATTATGCTAGTCAAGGTCTTTCATTTATAAGTGGAAATGATATTTAGCTATTAGAAATGTCACAAAATGCAGAGATAAAAGGCATTCACCTTGATAGAAGTACCTTCACATTAATGAGTCTTTAAAAAGCAATTAGTATTGAAATTGTTGGATTGATGGTCAACCACTCCTAGAAATATTCAGAATCCAAAATATGAAATGAGACAGAATTTTGCAGAATGAATATAATCAAAATATGAACATTTACAACACATTTTTAGAATTTTTACACTTCTTACATTGTCATTGCTCAAACCAGCATGAAGATATTTTACAGTAGCTTCTGATGAAAAGGCTCCAATAAATTTTGCATTGACCAAACAAAGTTACCTGTAGCAATAGATTTAAGCTGAGGAGGCAACTGGATGAGAGTGAGAAATAAAAGCTGACTTACTGTTAAAATCATTGTGTGGGCACATAACCATATCCTGATAATGCCAAGCAAGCTACATGAAGATTGCTTATCTGCACAGTTTCAGATGATATGCACTGAGATGAGGTTTCCTCTGATGGCTGTTTCTGCGCACTTTCCAGGCACTTTATGAAGTGATACAAAAGCACTTTTACAGATGAAGCTCTGGTAGGTTTCTTTTATCCACATGTGTGACTTTCAATGATTTTCCATCAAGATCTACTCAGTCATGTGACAATAAACACATTTAAAGCCATGATCCACATCATGACCCTTTAAATGGATTTTCTCAGCACCTTTCAGCTCTAGTGCTACATTCCACACATTCAGAAGTGCTTTCTCCCAAGAACCCAGCTTTAAGGCACAAGTGTCTCCCACAGGGTGAGTTCAGCCTTTAAATCCAGCTTTCAACTGATCTCCCTGTGATGTTTACACCTTGACTGAGCCTTAGAGGCTTTTAATTTCCCCAGCAAACGCCTGGGTTCTAACACTGGAAATCTGACAGATGCTAAGAGGCACAGACTGGGTTTATCTGTCCTTTCTTTTGGAATATGGAAGAGAAGTCAGCACTGTAGAATTCCTCAAGTTGAAAATAAGCTGCTACTTCTCCAAACAAGGTGTTCATTTCACAGGAGTGAGATGCATGAGGATTATGCTTGGGCTCATGTCACAACAGCAAGGACTCTTATGTTAAGGCATCTCATACACAGGCAACATGACCATAATTTTTTGCAAGAGTTTCTTTAATTCTTTTCATCTCCAATGCCATATAACTCATTTTTACCTTGGTTCATTTTAGGGCAGCCTGATATTCAACACGCCACATCAGTTTCACACATTTGAGCCAGGTGTATCCTGATCTTACTTTTGATCCTGCTTGTGAAATGGCAGAGCTTGCACCTAGGTATCTCCACCAGAAATATTTCCACCTAACCAGGCAATTTGGGCGTCAAAATCCTCAAGCAGAGCAGCATACAGCTGGGATGTTGGCACGTCCTCACAGTGATGTGTGGGTTCATTGACAGAACACATCGGTATTTGCAGTTAAATTCACTAATTTTCTGTAGTTGCAGTTGGCTAGAACATGGTGCTGGTAGCACCAAGGTGGTGGGTGCAATCTCCATATGGGACATTTACTTAAGAGCTCTACTCGAGGATCCTTCTGGGTTCCTTCCACTCAGAATACTCTGTGAATCTACAAAAAGACAATAAATAAAACAGTTAAAATCCACTTCATTATTTCAACTGTCCTATCCAAAGCCTGGGGAGCAACGACATCCAGATTCAGATTCCAGCCCTAGGGATGTCTGCCGATTTTATGACTATCTGAAAGAAGCGAGCAGGAGAAAAAATATCCATAAATGACTGCTCAAATCACCAGCTGAAATTAAAAATGAAATACAGGTTAACAACATTACAGCATTTCTGTGTTAAGTTTATAACAGCTCCTGTTGGGAGACAGGCAGCAGTGACCTCAGATCTAATATTCATTCTGGAAGGCGAGAACGCTGGCGAGACAGCCGCACCCTCCGGTCCATGAGGCACCAGAGCGCACCCGGACACAGCCCCGCGCCCCGGCCCCGCACCGCACCGACTCCCCCTGTACCCCTGCAAAGGCGAGTTAAGTGGTGCAACGCCTTTCAACAGGATCATGGAATTGCAGAACGGCATGGGTTGAAAGGGATCTTAAACATCACGCAGTTCCAACCCCCTGCCATGCGTAGGGATACCCTTCCAACTGGACCAGGCTGCTCAGAGCTCCGGCCAAACCAGAATGGAACGCTCTCAAGGATGGGGCATCCACAGCTTCTCTGGAAAACGTGTTCCGGTGTCTCAGGGCCCTCACGGCGAAGAGCTCCCTCCCAATACCTCATCCAACCCC
>VYXD01015740.1:190623-283198 GCA_013397195.1 Hylia prasina
GCCGCGCGGGGGGAGGGGGGAAGGGAAGAGAAGGGAAGCGGCGGCGGGCGCGTGTCCCCGGGAGTCCCGCGTGCGCCTTCCCGCCCTGGTGGCGCTCCGGCCGCGGGCACCCGGGATTGCTGCCGGCGAACCGGGTTTGCCGGTGGCGCGGGGGACGTGGGACAGAGGGACGCGGGGGAGGGATGCGCATCCTCCGCGTGGCTGCGAGGCCGCTGCCCGCCCGGGCGCGCAGGGCTCGGGCATCCCTGAATCCCTGAAGCCGATCCGGGCCGGCGCTCCCCGGGATCCCCCGCGCCGCTCAAGCGTGCACATCCCCCCACAGCCTGTCCGAGCGGGGCCGGGGGGCTCCGGGCCAGCGGCTGCCGCGGGGCTGCCCTGGGGCCGCCGAGCCGCTGCCCGCCCTGCGGCGAACCCTCCTCCCTCCTTCCCCCGGGCCCTGGCCGCTCTCGCGGTATAGAAAGTGCCCGTGCTGGTGGAAGCTGAAAGTGATTTGTTGCCGCCAGCCCCTCCTTCCAGCTCTCGAAATGACTGGCAAGTCCCGGCTCCCGTTGGGAAGCGAAGATCGAGCTGCCGCCTCCCCGCCGGAACGGGGCTCCCGGGCGTGCGTTTTCCAGGCGCCCCGGTTAGTGCCTGGGGTTTGGGATTGTCCACGCTCAGGAGCTCGTGAACACAATCTTCTGGAAATTCTACTGGGGGTTAACGATCTAATGCTTGCTCTCTCGCTCCTCTTAACTACATTAATATTTTAGCCATATAAAGTGCTTTCTATGGTTTGTTTTTTTTTCTCCTTAAAGAGTTTTAGGTTTCCTTAAAGATTTGAGGCTTGATTTTATTGTTTATCCTGGGAGTAGAAAACAGGCGAGGAAAAGCAGTGGGAGTATATGTGAGCCCTGTAAAACACATGCTCATGATGAATAGTACTTAGTATTGTAAAGAGAAAGTTAATAATAATGTAGAAACTGATGATAGGAGCCCTGTATGAGGGAAAAGATGGGTGAAATCGCTGCACATCCTTATGAACTTCCTGTAATTTTTCACCTTGAATTTAAAAATAGGAAAAAGTAGGGCTATAACAAGTTCGTGTCACAGTTCCTCTCTGTTTAAAGCCATTAGCACCTAAACATGTGGACATCACCTTTTAAAATATTCTTAAAAGGTTTTTTCATCCATGTCATTATACCTCTGAGGTATTTAACTGAAGTAAAAGTTTATCCACAGTTTAATTAAATTACTTGAAATAAATGTACATGAAGAAAACTATTTTTTGCATATTAATGAAACTAATTTTATTGTTGATTTACAAAGACAGCTGGCAGTTGTATTGGCAGCCTGTAGTGGCGTGAGACACTGCTAGGGTGATGTGTCTCATCTGGCACCTTAGCTACCAGCTGGCTTTTCCAGAATTTAAGATGAGGTTATTACATAACTCTAAAATACACACAGTAACAAAATAACTTCCTTAAGGGTTTTGGTGTCATTTTTGCTGTTAAGAAAAGGAGGACTTACCTGGAACAGCTTGAACAGATGTGATTTGCACTGTCTTTAATATTTTTATATTGTCTTGAAGTACCTTTAATGTGTTAAATGGGGACTTACACAGGATCCTGGATTCAACTAAAAGAAATTTTGAAAGGCACGTAGTTCCCCTTAAAATTCTTCTTGTTGCATTTCCCCACTTATGCCACAGATAGACTTGCTCAGGATGGCAGATCCAAGTTGAAGGAGTTTTGCATTTAATATTTTTTCTTTAATTTTTTTTATGCCAAGCACAAGATAAAATAAGCTCATTTTAAGCCAGTTTTCCTCTTCTGTTCTGATAATCTCTTATCATAATGCTGTGGAGTGTCAGAAGGTAGCAATTAAGAAAAACACCTTTCTGTGTGTCTTGAGTAAGCAGCAGTAATAATAGAAACATGAAAGACAAGCAGCATTCTGAGTTAAATCTTTGAATATTTTATATTTTTAACTCATAACAGTTTGTTCCTTTTGGAAGTTCATCATTTCATAGCACTAAAGTTTTATTGATTTTAGCAAATAATTTAAGTGTACTTTGCAGAAAAGTCAGCTTTATTTACTAGTACAAGAACTTGCCTTAACTCAAGCAGGAGAGAGTAAATGTGCACTGCTTGAAGATCCTGTCCTTAATTAGTCCTTAATTAGGACACTAATCAAATTCATAGTGAGGTGCTGTCCTTTAGGTCTGGCTTAGACTATCTCTGATACATTTATTGGATCAGATTATTGATCATACTCTTCAGAAGCAACTGTTGTATGAAACCAGTAGAGTTCAGATGATAATTTCCACATTTCTGTGTATATTCACCCCCTGCTTGTGACTCATGTTTGGGGGATTTCTTTTCACCTGATGAGGCGTAGTATACAGCAAAGAGCTATGTTTAAGTTATTAAAGTGGTTACTAGAAAATTTCAAAATGGTAGTTTATAGGCGGTGAGTTTGTAGAAAGGTGAGCTCTGGCACCTGGAATATTATTTCAAAAAGCAAATATCTGTATTACCACAGACAGTAACTTAGTTGATGTTCTGAAGGAGATTGAGAGGTATTTGCTAAACACTGTAAAAACTATTGCTAAGCCAGTTTCAGTGGCTGTGGAAGATAATACAAGGGAATGTGTAACATCAGGACTGAATTTTATATTTTTTGAAGTTACTGTTTAGAGAAATTACAGTTAATTTAAAATATTCTTTTTAGAAGAAACACTATATATTATTATTTTAATAACCTGCTCTAAACTTATTTTCAGCTATTTTGGTCAATGGCATTTTACAGGTGTCAACTACATTTTTGTGAAGCTGCTAACTTGCTGCATACTATCAGAAAGCTTCTCTGAAATTAGACTTCCTTGATTTGTCTTGTTCCTCAATAGTGTCCCTTATATTGCATAAATCAAATAAATGTGTAAGAACATTTCTTGATTTTGTAACCAGTGTGTACACTTAGAGAAATAAATTGCAGCTAAGAGAGTTAGTCAGCTCTGCATGAGATTTTGCAAGGTTTCATAAAGTGATCAGCATCATGCCTTGAAATAAATTTTGGTCTTTGGAGCACAACTGTTTTCTGCCACTTTAAAATACTCGTAAAAGGCATAGCTTGGGTTAGGCATGAGAGCGGAGCACAAAGTGCCATGGATGTTGATGACGGACTGACAGGTAAATATTCAGCACTGTTGTATGCTATTAACAGAGAGGTCAGAGTTGAATGTGAAGGGCTAAGCATTGATTCCATCCACACATTTGGTTTTGTCAGTGCATTTGCTGTCTGTTCCTTCCGTACTGTTTCTTTCTGCAGCTGTAGCCATCCCTGTGGAATTGTATCTGCTGTTAACTAGTGGTACACTTTTAATTTTCCCAAAGGTAGGTGAACAAATGTCAGTTAGTTTCTCTCCTAAAAGGCCGTCTGCTTATCATGGGATAAAGGATTATAGTGAGTTTATAGTACTGATCTCATTATTTTTTGCAGGGTGGAGGATGCTGAGGCATCCGAGAAAAGTGTGAATGAAGAAAATGGGGAAGTGTCAGAGGCAGACCAACCTCAGAACAAGCACAGCCGACACAAAAAAAAGAAACATAAACACCGAAGTAAACACAAGAAACATAAACATTCTTCAGAAGATGATAAGGACAAAAAACATAAACACAGACACAAACATAAGAAACATAAATGGAAAGAGGTGGCTGATGCCTCTGACAAAGAAGATGGACCAGCTAAAAGAACTAAAATTGATTTTTTGGCTCCTCTGGAAGACTTAGAGAAACAAAGAGCATTGCTGAAAGCTGAACTTGAAAACGAATTAATGGAAGGAAAAGTCCAGTCTGGGATGGGATTAATATTACAAGGTTACGAGTCAGGATCTGAAGAAGAGGGGGAGATTAATGAAAAAGCACGAAATGGAACAAGACCTACAACAAAGTCAAATACTAAGGGGAAATTAGAACCTGTGGACAATAAAACTAGTTCCAAGAAAGCAAGTAAGAGTGAGTCAAAAGAAAGGACTAGGCACAGATCTGACAAAAAGAAAGCCAAGGCAGGAGTTGATGGAGTCAAAGAGAAGACTACTAGAAGCAAGTCAAAAGAAAGGAGGAAATCCAAAAGTCCTTATAAGAGAAGTAAATCTCAAGATCAGACGAGGAAATCTAGGTCTCCAATACTTAAGAGGCGATCTCAGGAGAAAAACAGAAAGTCTAAGTCTCCTCCTGAGGATAGAAATAAGGCTGATGATAAAAGTAAATCAAGAGACCGCAGAAAGTCTCCAGTTGTAAATGAAAGCAAAAGCAGAGATCGTGGTAGAAAATCTAAGTCTCCAGCAGAACTAAGAAGCAAATCCAAAGATAGAAGATCACGGTCCAAAGATAGAAAACCTAGGAGATCAGAGACTGACAAAGAAAAAAAGCCAATTAAATCTCCTTCTAAAGATGCTTCTTCAGGGAAAGAAAACAGGTCCCCTAGACGACCTGGCCGTAGCCCAAAAGGGAGAAGCTTATCTCCCAAACAGCGTGAAAAGTCAAGAAGAAGCAGGTCCCCTCTCTTTAACGATCGTAGATCTAAACAAAGTCGATCCCCCTCTCGAACCCGGTCTCCAGTTAGAAGAGTGAGGAGTAGATCTGCAGAAAGAAAAAGAAGAGAATCAGAAAGGAGGCGTCTGTCTTCTCCCAGGTAACTTACTGGTGTCAAAAGCCATGACAAAAATGTGTTATGGGATGAACTAACTTCTAGTTTGGTGTTTATCTCCTTGTTTTATTGGGAAAACAGGTATTAAAAAAGGTAATCAGATTGTACATTATATCATGAGCTTACTTGGTATGTAATCAGTTTTTTTAAAAAACTATTCCTCCCAGCTGTCAGATATGCAGATTCATCTTGTGGTTGTTAAAGTGCTAAGTTATTTGCTGCTCACACCCTTAGTGGGAACAAGTTTTGTAACTCTGTTCTTGTTATCGCTGGATTCAGAATTTGGCTTCTATTTTGTTTCTTTGTCACTCATTCTGTTGCCTTCCGAAACTTATGAGTAGTGAAAATCCTCTCCAGTGTTACATATTAGTGTTGGCTAAAAGTGGGTAATTGTCCCCTTTCCCCTCAAAAAAAGCCCTAATGATAGATAGAGTCAGTATGTCAGTGAGTGTAAGCAAATTTTTATATTGAGATGTCCTTCTCAGATTTTTTTTTTCCTTCAGAATATTGTTTTCATTTGCTAGCAGGGTTTCTTTGTTATTGGACTGATGTATGTAGTCACCATATTTTGAATACGCTTAAAGGAGTAGGATGGAAATGTATTTAGTGTATTGGTGTAGTCTTGGCATTTTTTAAAGAAGACAGATTTAGCCTATGAAAGCAGCTACCTTGAAATTTGAAAGCTAATAATGCCTGGGTGGTGAGTTTCCAAGAAGAGAACAATATAAGTGTATGCATTTTTGGAAGTTAATCCATTAGCTATACGAAGGTTAAGAGTCAGAAAAGTTCAGCATTGGATAATAAATAATTTAAAACTTCGTATTGGGGGGGTTTTTAGCTTCACCCAGTCTGAGAACTAAGAACAAAGAAGTATGAATTTAAAATTAATTGGAACCACAAAGCTTAGTGAATAGGCTCCTAAAAATGTGAAAGTTTCAGCCTGAATCACTGAAGTTTACTCTGGTTTCAGATGTGGGGTATCTTTGGGTATTTTGGAGAGTGGCCCCAGTGTTGCTGACCTGATCAAGCAAGTATTGTAAATGCTGGCAGTTTACCTGGCTGCTTTCTGGTGAATCAGGAATGTGTCGGCCCAACCACCGAGGTTTTGTGGCATAGTAGTTGACTTTTCCTCAGCAAGGTTTTGCATCTTTCAGTTTTCATTTTTCTTGACAGCTTGCATTGCAGCCAGTTTGAATTGGTTGTCTAGACACTTACTTCAAGTGATGCATGTGTCTAGAATTTTGCTGTCAAATTCGTACTTCTGTAACTGCGTGGTGAGCAGCATGTGAGTGGGGGACTACTAAAATATTTTCTGCCGGAGGTGTTTGCAGATCAGCAGGAATAATCTTTCCTTGTAAGACATCTGCATTAATTCCACCGTTGTTCAAGTTTTAACTGCTTGTAATTACTCAGCCGGAGGATTTCAGGAGCTTTAATGAGCAGTTTTAACAAAAAAATCCCAGTAACTTCTTTTTTCAAGTTTGTTTCCAGTGTTCTAATCTTGTAAGACACTCCTCAGGTCTTTGGAATTACTCATTATGTGATGTTACCATGAATTCTTAATCATCTTCCACTTTTTATCTCATCCCTGTGATCTCTGAACTAACCTATTTTTTTGTAACAGATATTTTGATTGGGTTTTGGCAGTACAACCACTTTGTTAGTCAGGAAGCCTGGAACTCTTCATGCTGTGCCTTTTTATGTAATATTGTTCACAAGAACATAATTTAAATTAATTAAGCTAAAGGTATTGGCCTACTCCAGCGTTTGAGTACAGTAATTCCTTGTAGAAACTGCCAGTACTCTGCACATGCATAAATTTTCCTTTTGCCTCACTGTTTACTATTTTGCATCAGTTCAGTATATCTCACCATTGTTTGTAGTTAAGGTAGTTGAAAAGGATGTAGCAGTCTCAAAACAAACTAAAAAAAGCGAGAATGGGTGGAATTAGTCTTTCAGACCCAAGATATTTTGTTCATTGATGAGATACAACACCTGTAATGAGTTGTTCCAACTTGATTTAAAAACAAACAAACAAACAAAAATAAGGAGCAGGGAAAAATAGAGTAGCAGCATTTCCTTTGAAATAGTGTGAAACTATTTTTCAATTTCTAATGCAGCCTCATCAGAGTAGTTGTTTTAATTTATATTCTTTCCAGTTTTGGACTGAACTCTTGCTGTCATGCAGTTAAGCTTTTTAATGTAGTAAATCCCATCAAAGATTTTTTTCCTTGAATAATTGTGAATCTGTACAGGCAAGAATAAACAAATTTTGAGTAGTGTATATAGTATCAGACTTGAATTATTTTTTAATTTCAGAAGGGATAGTTTAGATTTTAGTTAAGAATTCCAGTTTTCATCTGCTGTTTTAGATTGTGTGAAATGTTGAAGCCATGTGGTAGTAGTGCCCAAACTGAAACAGACATTATTGTCACTACTGTGAAGTAGCATGGTCCTAAACGTAAATTTCAATAGCATGGTGGAAGGTGGGCGAAATAATTCTCAAGAATAAGATTTGGGGGTTTATGTATTATTTCAATGCTCTTTCTGGTAAAGCTGAAAACAGGCCACTATTTATGTCAGACCTAAACACAAACTTTCTTTTAAAACCTGTCTTAGCTTCATGGTAGTAATTAACAAGCTGTTTCCAGACTTGTCCTGAACTAGATCTTTGCATGGGCACACACTTCCCAGGGTGGGGAGAGACACGCAGGAAGGGCAGCCACTCTGCAGCCTGCTTATCCATCCCTCCCTCAGAAGCCCATCTGGTGGTCTCTCACCTGCAGTAAGATTTTTCAAGTGAGTTTTTAGAGGGAACGGACTTTCTTGTTTTCAGCTCACTCCTGATTTTTACTACCACTCTCTTCCTCTGTTCCCAGAACACGGACCAGGGATGACATTTTGTCCAGGCGTGAAAGATCCAAGGATGTCAGCCCGCCCAGCAGATGGTCCCCATCCAGAAGAAGGTCTCGGTCCCCCATTAGGAGGAGATCTCGAACACCCCTTCGACGCAGCCGCTCTCCCAGAAGGCGGAGTAGATCTCCTCGGAGGAGGTAAAGACACCCCGTGTTTTTAAGTGTATTTTGTAAGATATTACAGGAAGAATAAGGATTGTTATCTTGTGTGAAAAGACCGTGCTGTTTTTTTGTCCGTATTAATATGTGCTAGCACAGTTCAATTCATTTTGTCCTCCATGAATTAAATTGTTTTATTACTTAGAATCATTGCGTGTCTTTATGTTTTCTGAAAAGATTTTCCTTTTTTTCTTAAAGCCAGAACAACCCCCCCAAAATCCAAATCTCTTGCTCTTATCAAACACAGGGATAGAGGCCGGAGAAGTAGGTCTCGCCTTCGAAGGAGGTCCAGGTCACGTGGTGGTCATAGACGTAGGAGCAGAAGCAAAGTTAAAGAAGACAAATTTAAAGGTAGTCTTTCTGAGGGCATGAAAGCTGAACAGGAGTCTTCATCAGATGAAAAGTAAGACTATGTTTCTAATTTACACTGATTACTTACAAGCTGCAGTTCCACTGATACCAAGAATGAACTAACATTTATCTTCATGGATTATATTTGAGTTGTCACCTACAACCATAATCATGTCTTTGTACTTGTAATCTTGTCAAGTTAGTGTTGTGAGAATCTGAAAAACTTTGGAATATGCAAAAAATACCAAGACCTGTTGGCTAGTGGGCAGACCTGAGGGGAGGATGTATCACTGGGTTTTTAAATTCTACTTGATCAATATCTTGTGATAACTTTTGGTCTGATTACTAAAGCTTACTGCTTGAGGAGAACCTTTAATAGCTGAAAGGATTAACTGCTGTCTGCAAATTGTGTTTATATTTCTTAAACATCTAACTATTCAGTTGTGCAAGAGTATGCATTCTTAATCAAATTATTAAGGAAAACGATGCTGCAGTGAAGAGGAACAAGGTTTGTTTGTTGTCTTTTAGAAGAGGGCTGTTAATTGTTTGCAATTAAAAATGGAATGCAGAAAGTCCCAATGAGATACCAAGAGATAAGTTTTCTTTGTAAGGAAATGTAAACTTGTGCAGTGGGATTTAATACACCATTGCTTTCTGAATCACTTGAACAGCTATTGTTTAAAATACTCTGTGCTTTATATGCCAAGCAACTGCACTTGGTAAAATTCAGTAGATAATTAATTATACGTTTATGAAGTTATATTAAAAAATCATATTTTTGTAGTCTTGAAGACTTTGATTTGGAAGAAGAGGATGAAGAAGCAGAGATAAGACAAAGGAGATTACAGCGGCAAGCAATTGTTCAGGTACGTGTGCCGCTGGTTTACACCAAAACGACACAGAGATCACTCCAAGACTCAGAAGGCTTAAAAAATGACTATTTATTTAGAGATACATCTCCCTTATATACTATTTTACACAGATCAATTTGATTGGTGAAACAAAGGCAAACCTTTTCAGTCACATTGGTCAAACCAGAGGGACATCAAGAAGAAGTCCCTCCTGTCAGAAAGAATGAATAACATAGGTACAGTTACAAAAACATTCCTCCTGTTTACAGAACTTCCCTGGGAAAGGAATTTTAGAAACACCTCAGGCATGGAACCAGGGTTATATATGTGGTTACAGGAACTAATTCTGTGTTTTTAGTGTAAAATATCAGGGTAAGGAAGGCTCTTTGCCTATTGTGGCATTACAATAGTAACTCCTATTGCTGTATTTTTCCAGTTAGTTCATTGTAAATGTTAGTCTCTCTTAAACTCTACACTTCTATTGTCACAGCATTGCTTTTAAAACTGAAGTGACTCTTCTGTGAGTCATTTTTTGCTACAGTTAAACATTCTCTGAAGGTCTTAAGACATGTTAAAAATGTTCTTCAGTTATCTTCATCTGTAGGTTTTCTCTGTAGCTGTGTCATTGATATAATAACTTCAGTGTAACAGTAAGTTATACATCCATTACCCTGACTGGTCAGTTTGTATCAAGTAGAAGTTATCCTTGTCAATTTCCAAAATTTTGCCAAGCCACTGCCGTGGGTTCCTCCCTAAAAGCACATGTGAGTTGCATGAACTTCTTACTCCAGGTACCAAGGTATCAGTAATCACAGGTGTAATGTGTGATCCAGACCCCTGAAAGAAGCTGCGGCCAAAGGGGGTGTCACTGTACAGTATGGGTCAGCCATCTCTTTTCAAAGGTGGGATCTGGAATACAAGTGGAACATAACAAGCAATGTTAAGAAGCCTATTTATTTAGTATCAGGTACAAAATCACTGGCTTTAACGTACTGCTTATTTTAAATAGCACTTAAAATACTGTTCATAGTTTGAGTTTTATGCAAAGCTCATTGTAAAATCCTTCAGAACTATGAGTGAGCCAAACCATATAAATTCTTTTTAAAGACTGGGTTACGCCTGATGTTGGTGCAGGCTGGGAGCAAATTGCAGACCTGAATTCCCTAAATGGAAAAACCTCTGCTTGTATTATTGAATAGTTCAACCTTGACAACTGAGTAGTAGCAGCATTTCTTCATCTTGATTTTTACCTTTTGGGATATCAAGTGAGATGTGTATAGTTTCATAGTACTTAAGGGTCACAAAAATTGTTAAGATGTTTGAAGTTTTTTAATGCTTCTGAAATTTTTCTAAATTAATAGGATTTCCAGTTCAAATAAAAAAATTAATCTAAAAGCTACTTTTCTGTACCATAAGACTAATAAAATGGGGAAATATTCTAGAACGTAGGATATAAAATAATGAATTTTTCCTCAAAGACTGCATTTCAATGTTTGTGTGCCAGGACAGCTTAGTAATAAATTTGTTGCTGCTGACATTTTGTTGTGCATAACCAAATAGTTAATATTCAGTATATTATATTATTCAGTATAGAAATGTTAAAAACCTAGAGAACACATATGAATGTTTCAGTGTTATGGTCTGGGCTGTTGCATTGTGACAAATTGAATTTTCAGAAGTTGTATCCCATTCTGAAAGTAATCTGTTGTCTTTATAGACATAGGTGATTATGAAAGCAAAGATTAATGTTTCAGCTGAAAGCCCAAACCGTTGAAAGGGTGGATATGAAAATGTTGAAACTGTGATAAGGTGTAACAGTGAGATTAAAAATTAAATTTCTTTTTAGAAATACAAAGGCCAGACGGAAGACAGTAATATATCTGTACCATCTGAACCAAGCAGCCCTCAAAGTAGTACACGGAGTCGCTCAAATTCTCCTGAAGACATCCTGGAAAGAGTTGCTGCTGATGTTAAGGAGTATGAAAGGGAAAATGTGGACACATTTGAGGCATCAGTGAAAGCCAAGCACAACCTCATGACAGTTGAACAGAACAATGGTAAGATTCTGAAATCTCTCTAATGCAAGTTATGAAAGCTCAGACACTTGGCTTGGTTTACTTACATACTTCCAGATTAAGAAGTAGATAGACTTTTTGGATGGAATTTGTGAACGTTTTCACAAATATTACCGTACTTAAAATATAGCATTAAAATAGAGCTTCCTCATCAGGAAGGATAATATGAGTGGAACATGTTCTCTGTATTTTTAATAACACAATTTGTGCTTTGCCTTTGGAAGAGCAAATAACGGTATCTGTCTATATGGTTAAGAATTACTCTTCCAAATTTTTCGTTTCATTTAGGGAAGTTGTTTCTTAGAAGCTTAGTATAGTCCTAGACTGTATTTTGTGAGGGTTGGAAATAATGCTCCTTTTATATCTTTTGTTGGTTAAAGCCACTGGTGACAGAAGAATATAGGTGGGTCTCTAGTAATTTAGAATGATTAAAGCTTTTGAGGGTCACTGCTTGGTAGTCCATTTTAGCAGCATAGCTAAATGCTGAAATGGGTATTTTCTTTCTCTTCACTCCTTCATGTCCTCTATTCTACAGCAGTGTTGAAATTAAATAAATTTTGATATAAAACCTGCCATGTGCCAGCTGCAGCAAAAGGAATGTAGAACACCTCTCAGCTAATCCCGTAGTATTGAAAGTCTGCTGTTTTTTTTGTCTTCTGAAAGTGGATTACTGTACATCTTCCAAGTAGTCAGAGGTGTATGCAGTTGCTGTGTGGTTGTACTTGAGCTAGTTTAAGCTGCTTTGGTTTCTCTCTAGAGTTTAATTGCAATAGAAGTATTTAAGGAGGGCTGTGCAGCCTGCCCAAGCCCTCTGAGGGAGAGTTGCAGTTTGCTTGTATTTCATGTCCTGCACCACACGTACCTTCGGGGGCTAAATACGCTGTCTCTGGTGGATGCTTCTCTTCAAAGTAATAAAGCTGCATCTCTTTGGGACTACTGTACTGCTCTGTAGTTTACCCTGGTGTTCCCTTGAGCCATGTGTTTTCAGATTGTTCTCCTGCAACATCAGTGAAAAGAACTGTTTTAGCCCTTTCTTTGCATACCATAAGTTAGGCTTATTATATCTAACAGACAGTGTGTTTTCTGTATTTTGTCAAAACATGTACTGCTCTCTAATTCTGTCTGTTAAAGCATATGAAAATTTAAGTCTTAACTACATAAGTATTTTCCACATCGACATGTAAAAAGGGTTTTTAAAGTTACGTTCACATCTGGGTGGTAGGATTCTGGGTTGGAGGTGGCTGTAGCAGCAGCTGAAACCAATGGGTTATCTTCCTCTGCAAGAGTAAATTTTTATTTCTATCCCAACCTCTTACACGGCCAGAGTAGTAAGTTGCTAAGAAACTAGTCAGTAACTCATTGTAGCCCAGTACTGGTAACTGGAACTAAAAGGAAAATTTGAGGAAGTTTCCAGGAGGGTCTGTAGCTCAAAAGAGTGGTATAAACAGCCTCCCCACGTGTCAGGTGACAGGTCTATACCTTGAAACAGTATTATCAGCATGCTGGATGGTTTTTCATGCTGTCAGATTTCAGTCTGGTTATTTTGGTATGGAAGAGGTTTGTGCATCACGAGGCCTGAAGCCTCTGAGCTGAATTAACTGTTTATTTTTCTCCAGTGCCTCGTGAAGGGAGGGTCCAATTTGCCAGGTTCATGGAGGGCTGCCATAATGTGTGCATGAATTAAATAGTTGGACGTTTGCTTGCTTTTACTAATGTGTACTTAATTTATATTTCTTTGCTTTTATCTTATCAACCAAGTAAAATGTCTTTGGGATTTAAAGATGATTAAAAGGTGAGAAAGGAATAATCTTGCCCATAACAAAAATGTTTCTCTTTAGCACAGTAGTAAACATTGTGTTTGACAAAAAGCTGCACACTAGGTCCTTTTTGGTGGGGTAGGAAAAAACATTTTCCAAAGAAAGAATTCCTGAGCTTTACAACTTTGGGTTTTAGTAAAATATCTTGTGATTAGCAGAAAAGCCTGAACTTGTGTATTGAAAACATGACTGTATTTTTTAATATAGACACGTAGTAATTTTATACTTCTTTTTATACATATATATGTATATATATAATCATTATTTATAGGGAGCATGTAAGTATGTAGGTTTTTCTTTCTGCTGTGCTTACTTGAAAGCTATTACATGTAGTTTTTCAAGGAGATATAAGTTTTTAAGTTGAAGAACTTAACTAGTCTGAGTTTTATATTCTAGAATGTGAAATATGTGTAAAATGGTATTTGCTAGAAACATTAGTAGAACTATCTGTTTGCTAATATACTGATCTAGACTATGCTGTAAAGATACCAGGTGCCAAATTATACTGGCAACAGAGTTATCGTTTGACATCCTTTTCATGTTGAGCAATCTGAATTTCATTTTAAGGTTCATCTCAGAAGAAGCTGCTAGCTCCTGACATGTTCACAGAATCTGATGATATGTTCGCTGCGTACTTTGATGTAGGTAATTCTTGGAGGTGAAATGTATGGGGTTTTTTCTGCTTGATTTTTGTTGGAGTCACTGTCAATTGAGGGTTGTGAGAACTTTGATTTACAAAAGCAGGTGTTGTTAAGTGACTACGTTTTAATCTTTTGGTCAGCCAAGGCAGGCAAAGTGGTTCTTAATTAGTATTTCAGTGAAATAAAACCTGCTGAAATTAGTGGCAATTTTACCAGAGTAAGCAATTGGGGAATTCACCTGCTGTTTGAATATAATGGCACATGGTAAAAACATTAATCTATTTATAAGTTCAGCTTTTTATTATTGTTACCATGTTAAAATGCTCTAAATATGAGCTTTTTCCAGAGATTCATGTATGGTTAATTAAAAAATGTGTACTCTAATTGGCTAGTGATGCTATGTTGGAGTAATCTGGTGGTTTGGGGATGTTTTGGGATGAAAAGATACATTTCCTCATTTTACTTTAAGACTATTTTGTTAGCTTTTCTCTAAATATTCTGCAGTGACCCTCAGATGTTGGTAGTCCAGTGACTACTTTTGAGATTTTATGTGCCATTCTCTGTAAATCCTCTGCATTGTTGCCGATGCACAGCATTGAGAAATAAGTCAAGAACTTTCTTCTTAACTTAAACCATAATTAACTGGGGAATTTTTCTGGCAGATGTAGCATAGGCTGTGGTTTTGCTCTAGTAACACTGGTATCCGTCTGGAAAAAGATGAATACTTGAAGGATAGTTTGTGTGTGAGGGTGCATTTTCATAAGTTCAGATGTTACAAGTGGTGATTTACATGGCTTGTAAGTGAGCAGCTCCTCCTTCCAGAAACTGGTGTTCAATGGAAGATAAACTTTACTCTTTAAAGTTTTGAATTTGTGATTAAAATATTGCCCAGTCTGTTGAGAGATGTCAACAGCAGTTGTAGAAGTGTTATGGTAGTGTGTATAACAGTATGAAACAAGTGGCATCTAATGAACAAGGCATCTAATGTTCAAGGCTTAAACAGTTGTATTTTCCTTGCAAATTGCTGAACTCTTTTACTACAAACTTAGGGTAAATAAGAAGTCTTACTTTAGATGGTCCAAAATATTCATTCTAATGTGATTTATATAAATTCCTTGTGAGTATTAATTGAAAGTTTGCCCATTTATGTTTAATAATTCTGTTGGTTGATCTCATCCTCTTTCCTGGCATCAGTTTTTAGATACTGGTATGTAAATAACATTAAATTGTTTCCCTCTCCTGCAAGATAAGTGTGTTTGTATTGTGGAGAGAACAGTTTTTCAGTAGGGAGAAAGGGCTTTGGTAAGTAAACGTCAAAGAAGATTACAGAGCACACAGGCAAAGCTGTTACTTTTCTTTTTATTTCAGAGTGCTCGTCTAAGGGCTGCTGGGTTTGGAAAAGACTTCAAAGAAAACCCCAATCTCAGGGATAACTGGACAGATGCAGAAGGCTATTACCGTAAGTTGTGTTTATTTATCAGCAAGGACAAGGTGGAGTGAGGGTGCTGAGTGGAGAAGAGCCTCATGTATAAAAGTACTGAAATGTTGTTCTACTGTAGATGTATCCCAGAGCCCTCCCTGAGTGTGTAATTTAATGGATGAAACAAGCATGCAAGTATTAACCTCACTTTTGAAAGGACTCCAGACTTAAAGAATCGCCCTTTGTTCCCCATAATTTCCACCAAGCTAGATGATACAAAACATTGTACACCATGAAATTAAAGGATCTTGCTACTTACCCTCATACTTTGTAATGATAGAGATTGGTTTGTTTTTCTTGAAAAGTTCTATTATGTTTACCCCTCATAACTTGAACTTGCTTGGTTTTATCCCTCAGGTGTTAATATAGGTGAAGTTCTAGATAAACGTTACAATGTCTATGGTTACACTGGTCAGGGAGTCTTCAGCAACGTGGTGCGAGCCAGGGACATGGCCAGAGCAAACCAAGAAGTAGCTGTGAAAATCATCAGGAACAATGAACTTATGTAAGTAATGGGTTGTTTTTTTTTTATGGTAATAAATTATGTGGAACAGTTGGAAGTTTTTCTTGATGTGATTTGAATCTCCCTTTGTTTCAAGTGAAGTAACAGATCACAGCTGTGATTCCTGCCTTTTCTGCTAATATGAGCCAGATAGTGGGAAGCACTTGAGGACTATGTATCCACACTTCTTTACAGCTATCACAGGAAGAAGGGTACTTGCATTTTTGTCAGGCACTTTCTCATTTACAAAACTGTAGGGAACAGTGATAGCAAGAAACAAGGTTACAGCTAATTAGGAGCCCTACATTTCTTGAGATGGGAGATGTGAACTATAAAAATTTTGTTTCCATGGACCAGATCTGTTTGGCAGGCTGTGGGTTGGATCCCAGTCAACCATCTGCAACTTACAAAAAGATCTCCATACATTTAATTATTTTTGTATATTTGCTAAACATTTGCATGCATAAAAGATATGAGACTCTCACTGTTGAAATACGAAAAATAAAAAGGGTCTTTCAGAATGAGTGAACATGAACAAGTAGTCTACAATATCATTTTCACTATCTGCTGCAGTATTTATTCAGTAATTTCTTGTGTCCTCTTCTGTTAATGACAGCGTAAAATGAAAATCTTTTCCATGTATTTAACCTTGGAAGTTTTAAAGGTTGTCTTACTGTGTGTATAACTGGATTTGTTTTAGTTATGTGAAAAAGTACCTAGAAAAGTTTTAAAAGCAAAACGGAGGGTGATAAGCTGTTTTAGTTCAATGTGTTGTACAGGTAATAAGCTTGGATGTGTAATTGAATCTGTAGTCAGTTCAGTTTAAACCTTTTAATACTGTTGTATGTGGTGAAGCACTTTTTTAAACAAGTAAACTTCTCAAGTGAGTGCTGTTTGGAATTTGTCACATTACAGGACAAAATCCAGTTTTCGCCTTACTGAGAGTGAGGAGGAAAAGATAAGTAGGTTGCAAAGGTACGGTGAATATCCAGGAATTAAATAAACTTACCCAGTGTGTAGTCACTGACAGCAAACCATTGTTGTGATTTTGGTTTTTTAGCTGTGGTACATTTTAAGCAATGACAAGACACTTCTCATTCCTGAATAATTATAGCTACACAAGTAAATGTTTAGATTTTTTTAAAAAAGTTAAAATTTAACTGATTTCATCTCATAATCACATTTCTCTGTTTTCAGGCAAAAAACTGGCCTAAAAGAACTGGAATTTTTAAAGAAGCTCAATGATGCTGATCCTGATGACAAGTTTCATTGTCTACGGTTGTTCAGGCATTTCTACCACAAACAACATCTCTGTCTGGTATTTGAGCCGCTCAGGTAAGATGACAAATGTTTGGGGCTCTCTCTAAAAGGTAAAGTACTACTGTGTGTTCTTTACCTTTCTGGATTTGGCTGCTGTTTTGATACCTTGTTCTAGTGCCAAGATTCAAGAATGCCAGGAACTTTGAAACAAACAAAAAAAAATAGTCTGCAGGCACAAATTCACAGACTACTGAACTACTTATGATTTATTTTTAGCATTGTTACAAGTTTTCTGCCTGGAAAATATTTGAAACCAGATAATGTATTAAAGATGGTTCATCTCACTGGTACTGCTCTTATTTTTTTTGTGTATTGTCAGTATTTTTCATAATTTCATTTTTCATAATTCTTCATTTTAAAGGTTTGTATTAAGATGCATTCCCAGAGAGATTCAGGAAATGCTGTATATTCTGTAAAGGGTACATATATGGTAACAGCCATAGGGAGAAATTGTTACAGTGGTTCTTTGCATGCTCACTTTCTGTTCAAGTAATTAAGCTTTTGTGACAGGTTGATTGTAGATACTGTTTTATGGTAGATCAGATATATTAATTGCCTTAATTCCCATTCCTACTTAGAGGCATCAGTTGTTCAAATCCTAAGTTTTCTGTGTATGTCATATTTTAACTTTTGCCATATTTGGGGAGAAGATAAGTTATGTACTGGAACAATGCAAATTTTGTGAGATTACTATCATATTTCATTAATAAGCTGTAGAACAAATTATTGTCTTGTGCTGCACTATCTCATGATAACACATTTGTACCTTATTTATGTCTAGTTAGGTTTTTGTCCTGGACTGATGGTCTTTTTATCTGCTGCTTCAGTCACCTAAAAAATCTCCTCAACTTTTATCTTTTGCATGCTTCCTTTTTCATTTATTTCTAAAGAAAATCAGTACTAAGGGTTGTTAAGAACATGCTGTTCTTGTGCAAATAAATCCTTTCATATCAATATTGATTTAAAGTACACTCTGAACTAAATAAGACCAGTGTAGTATGTGAGTACACAGCATAAGACAGATCTGATTGACCAGCCTTCTTATTTCAATTCTGTAGTTCACAGAGTGGAATATTGAATGCTACATTTCTCAAAAAATGTTTAAAGCTAAGTGGTTTGTTCAAGTTTGTCTTAGAATTTAGGAGGCCACTATTGGTTTTTCTCTTAACCTCTTTCCAATTTTTTCTTTCCCTTAACAGTATGAATTTACGAGAGGTGTTGAAGAAATATGGGAAAGATGTTGGACTCCACATTAAAGCTGTGCGTTCCTACAGCCAGCAGTTGTTCCTGGCTTTAAAACTTCTTAAAAGATGCAACATCCTGCATGCAGATATTAAGCCAGATAATATTTTGGTAAGTAACAAATAATTAAAGCTTTTTTTTGCATGGGCTGTAGCGGAAAATAAAGTATTTGAAATTCGTATCATTTTGTTAATTTAGGTGAAGTCAAATTTACTGAAAATGTTAAGAGTTCACACTTTGATATAAAATGGTATTGTGGTATAAATAGTAAGAAAGAAATACAATGCAGCATCTAAACAAAATCTTTCTCAAACAAACATGCATCCTCTTCTATCTTTATAGAAAGCAGACTTTCCAAAGTAAGACAGTATCAGGAGAAATATTTGAAATTTTACCAGCAATAGTTGAGAGATGCTCTTGCTTTCTGCAGGATGGAAGTAGGTTGAGTCAGAGTGGAGCTTTTATGTGAGTGAGATGATATGGAAAGGTCCTTAATGCCTCTTTCCCAGTAGGACATGAGAGCTACATCAGAGGAATCCAGTGGTTTCCTTTGGGTTTTTTTGAGATCATCTCTGTGATAAACTCAGAGAACTGTGTTCTCCTATTACTATCTCAGCTGTAAAATCTACTATGTAAGCATGAGATGTGAATAATATTCTGTGTTATAAGTGGTAGTCTGGATACTGGAGTTGCAAGTCTAAATCTGTAAAATTTCAGTATCTGGGGTGAAATCTGGGCCCGCCAAGGATGTTTTGTTACGGGAAAAGTGCATGAAACTGACTTTTTTTTGTATTTTCTAGGATCTGAAGACATTAACTCTCACTTTCAGTTTGAGCAAGTTTTATAGTTTTCTTAGAATACAGAGAGGAAGGAACATCCAGTTTAATGGCTGAATGTTTTTCCTGTCTCTGACTTAAATGTGTTGTGACTTTTACAGTTCTGTTATGAATTCTGCCCACAAATAGTGCCAATGGATATTTATGTTTAACTTTCAGGTGAACGAGTCTAAAACGATACTAAAGCTTTGTGATTTTGGCTCAGCTTCACATGTTGCAGATAACGACATCACACCCTATCTAGTTAGTAGATTTTATCGAGCTCCAGAAATCAGTAAGTACATTTTGGATTAGCTTCATCTATCACATACCAGCAAGTGTCAGTGTTAGCAGATCAAAGTTTGACTTGAATTTATTCTCTAGTCTTAGCAAAACATGACTCTGGAAATATGATGGCTGTCAGAAATTCAAACTTTAGAGGCATGTTCGTGTGACTCTTCATGTATGTTGGTTATCAGCTCAGTGAGAAGTCATTCTTGACGAGTTATAGTTATGTTTCAGTTTAGAGGTATTGTTCTGACTTCCTGTTTTTGCTAATTTGAAGCTGATCAGTTTAGGTAAAAGCCTCCCTTTCTAAAATAATGGTACTTTAAAAGCTAAAAGGTGTACATTCTTCTTTTCTGGTAGCTTTTATTCCTAAGAAGAGTAGCACAATGTAGTTTACAATTAGAATTTTTTAATCTGCCTGCTTTTGTGATGTCAAAGTCTGCCTTTATGGTATTAACTGGAATTGCTCTCTTTCAGTTATAGGAAAAATCTATGACTATGGTATAGATATGTGGTCTGTAGGCTGCACATTATATGAGCTTTATACAGGAAAAATACTGTTTCCTGGCAAAACCAATAATCATATGTTGAAACTTGCCATGGATCTCAAAGGAAAGATGCCAAACAAGGTAAGAAAAATAACTCCTTAATATATGAAACTGCTCTAATGAATAGTAGAACATACAGTCTTTGTTATCCTGGAATTCTTATCATATTTCTTATCATATACATCTTTTCTTAACAGTAAGTACTAGACTTTGCTCTGACTGTGTAATTCATACTGATTTAAAATCTTACAATGTGAAAGTATACAGCTTCTTTTTCATAGACTAAGTGTAAAGTGAAAGCAGAAACCTTCTAAGCACTGACCTGAAAAAAAATGAGTAAGTCAATGAAAGATACTGTGTCCTTTTTCAAAGGGTGTGAACTGTATCTTTGTATTCAATCTCCACATATCTTCTGGTCCTTTTGGTATTTTTTATTAGTATTAAATTACTCATGTTGCAGTAAATTAATAGACGTTGATGTTAATTGTGAAATGTGTAAGACACAGAGAGCTTGCCTGAAACTCTTACCTCTTCCTCATTTTCCAGATGATTCGAAAAGGTGTGTTCAAAGATCAGCACTTTGATCAAAATCTCAACTTTATGTATATAGAAGTAGATAAAGTGACGGAAAGGGTAAGTCCTGCGTGTGCTGACTAACCCATCACTTTTTCCAAGCTTTCCTACTCTATGGTCTTTCAAATGTACCTTGGCTTCCTACTTAAAACCAAGATTTTATAAGCTATTAGAAAGTCCTTTTGCAGCAGTGTGACAGATTACATAGTTATAAAATGTCAAAAGAGATTTTTTTTCCTAGGATGTAGAAACACGATTAAGAAAAATCTAAATTTAATCTGGTAGGTGTAGGAAGTATCTCCATATGATTACTAATAAAAGAAATTCTGCTTTCATTTTGTAGAAGGATGTTCAGTATGATATGGTTATATTATATGAGGTCACTATTAATTTTGGTATCATTTTGACATACTACATTTGAGAAGAATCACAAAATAGTGGTCAGGTATGGGAACTTTCCACGTGGACTTCCATGTTCTGAGTTAACTGGGATGTTAGGTTCATGTGTGAGCCTGGGTTGGTGGCCTCTCCCCCGACACTGTTCTATCCACTCTCTTTTCTGCACATGACGATTTTAGGCTGTATGGGGCAGGGTGTTGCTGCTCAGATACGAGACAAGCCTGCAGAAAAGCTGCTGTTGAAGCTCTGTGAAAGGGATGGATATGGGGTTTGTGCATTACTTCTGTTCTACAAGGCTGCCATTTCTGTGTTTGTAGGAGAAAGTTACTGTTATGAGCACCATTAATCCAACCAAGGACCTATTAGCAGACTTGATTGGGTGCCAACGACTCCCTGAAGACCAGCGTAAAAAAGTGCACCAGCTTAAGGACTTGTTGGACCAGATTCTAATGCTAGACCCAGCTAAACGGATTAGCATCAACCAGGCTCTGCAGCACCCCTTCATCCAGGAGAAAATTTAAACCAGATGAAGAAGTTCAAAGGGTTTGATTAATTAAGATACAAAGACTGAAGAAATTTCACAGCAGTTATTAATGTATATAAACATAAATATTTCCCCTGCAAAGTTGAGGAAGAAATGATACATTTGAATTAACATCAAGGCTGATATTTCTTTTAGAAATGTTAGAGTAATTCTGTTTTGTGTCTTATGTGAAAATTTTCACTGTAGAACTGTTTTAATTGCCAAGACTGCACAAAAGTACAATGCTAATGTATATGGTTGCAGTTCGTATATATTATAAAAAGAAAAAAGCATCTGTTATAAAAAAAAAGAAAGAAAAAAAAAGAGAGCAGTAATACTGGGTGGTTGATTTGTTTTTAGCAGACTTGGCTTCATTTTTGTCTTTACAAAATGGCCAGCATAAATGCTGTTTATATTCACATTTTCCTAGGTGTGTGTGTGCAGGCCACAGCAGCATGCCCTTGGTGTAGTCAGTGCCGAAGGGGGTCTGTTCCTTCTTGAGCCTGCCCGCAGGGATGGTCTCCTCTTTTAAAGCAGGTTGTGTACAACTTTCAGTACACTGAAGGTAAGCTAACCCATCAACATCACCGGTGTTTAAGCTGTTATTTTACTGGAACAACTGACAAATGAGAGACAATAGCATTGTGGCAGAATTCCCTGCATGTTTCAGAAATGATCTTGTTTTATTTTCTGGCATTGCAACCGTGGCATAGTTACAACTTCTGTTCTGTTCATCACATTTAAAACTGGGAGAGAGCGCACTTGATGGATAGAGCGCCTTCAGTGTACTGTTTCTTATTACTTTAGTTTTTTTAATCAACTTGGTATAGACTTTGTATACATTTTGTTAAATACAGTTCACTATGACATAGAACCAATACTTACAGAAGAGTTTTCATTTAGTAATTACATATGTTGGGATCTCATTCGAAAGACCTTATATCTAAAGGATAGACAACATAATGAAATTTTTAACTATTTGTATGTCATTTTGAAAGTGTACTGCTTTATGCTAAAAGTGTTTCATTTGTTCATTGTTTTCATTATTTGTGATCATGTTGTCTTTCAATACAGGCATAAACCTTCCACTCTTGAACAAAGCAGCTGCTTTTTAAAAGCGGTAATTGCTTCTTTACCTTTTATTTCTTTTGTAAATGAAGCTTTTCTTTAAGAAATGTGACTTTAAAGTGTTGTCTCTTGCATAAAACAGTTGACACTTACTTATTGTAAAGTGAAGATTGTTCTGCTGCATGTAAAGTGGACCATGCAGATTTCTGTATGTTTTCAGTATGCATCATTAGATAATAAAGTCTTTTGTGAACAAGGCATTTGTAGCCATTTTTAAAAGAATCTGTCTTCAGTGATGGTAAATCAGGTAATTTGTAAGACCCGCCCCTGCATTTCCTATTAATCATTTAATTAAAGGGATTATTAAATGTTACGATCTTTGGGAGAGCTATAGGCTATATTAATTGGATATATAATTATCACTGCTTAAAAACAAAGCAAAAACCCCTACAGATACTGTCTGTCTGCTTTCATTGTAATGAAATTATTCCTGTAGGACATGGGATTAAATTCAGGCTTTAACTAATGTTTGTGCTGTTTTTCTCACTTTTCCTTTTGATGGTGCTGAAAGAGAAAAAAGGAAAGCGAGTCACAGGCCACTCAACGCCTACTCCATGGGTCTGATTTGCTGAGACACCAACTTCACCTTCCTAACAAGGTTATTTCTGACAGCATGTGTAGATAAACATTTAGCAACAAGTTAAAAGAGCTTGAGACAATTGAGTTGGTTATACAGGATGAGGAAAAGAGAAACAACTTTTTCAGGTCCATACTGCTGTTTTAATGTTCTCTTTGACGATGTTAAGTTCATCTTTTCATTTTTTATTAGTATATTGTGACAGGCTGTGAAAACCCCACTGGTTTCATGTACTTTATAGTACTTTGAACTAAGAAGGATTTTTGTATCCATCTAGGTACATAATGGCAAAAGTCATGCACTCCTAGTGCACTCAAGAATGAGGAAAAATGCCACAAAGCAGGTCATTCTGCTGGTGGGGAATACCCCACCGAGGAGGTGTAATGAACTAACTACGAAAACAAGCAGGAGATGGGTGGTTTTGTATACCTATTTGGAACCTTCAACCTGTCTCTTCTCAATTTATATTGTAAAATTCCTAATAAAAACCAATCTCTTCCTATTTCCACGTATTGAGGTATCTTTTTCATACAGGAAATGAAAGAAGTTAGCATTCATGTTTAGTGAAACACTAGTTGCTTGCTAGTTAAATACAGCAAGTGTAACTTGCACTTTTACAATGTAGGCAGCACTTCTGAGGGCACTTTTACACAGATGTAGTAATAGGTTATTCTTTCTGTTGCTTTGTACTTTATTAATATAGGAATATGAAACAATGAAATGAGTTGGTGATACAGAAACAAAGCAGTAGAAAAGATGCCCCTTAATGCCTACAGAATTGTTTTAAGCTGTTCTGGAGAAGCATAAAGTTGCTCGTTTACTTGTTCTTTGTGTTGTAGGTGCAGCTCAAAAGAAGATGAAGGCTACCAGAAGACATGAACAAAGGTTTCTGTCCTATAAAAGATATGAAAAATACTCTTCATCTAGTTCTGTCTTAATCTTTTAGTTTCCAGCATTTCAATTTAGAATTGATTAACACTGCTGCATTACTGATAAAATTCCTGAAACATATTGCTGTATTAAAATTTGTTACATAGACTGTTTTGTTTCTGGCTGAAGATATTTTTTATTGTAATTAAATGTAGTTAAACTAGCATTATTCTTTAAATGTAGTTTCTTTAAAATGATAGAATGAGCAGTACAAAATCTATTAAATTTAGGAAAAAAACTGGCCCATTATATTTCATTAAAATAAACATGTTGACCAGTAAACATTTAAGCAGGTGATGCACTTCTTTCTTTAACTTCAGTAGGTTCATTATTTCTTTCAATTCTGTCAAACTTAATTATCCATACAGAGAATAGCTGGCAGGAGTTTTTATTTGAAAAAAGTGGATTTCAGTCTCTCATCCAGCTGATACTTCTTGTTGACAAAAGTAGAAAACTCTTTAGTTCTGGCTTCAAAAACCTCTGGACCTGAGGATTTTTTGACACCATTAAGGCCCCTCTAGTTTTGGGCTGTCCCTGTAGCCTGAGGTCTCTGAGGAGAGTAGCTGTAGCTGCGACTGCAGTCAGCTGAATTCTCATGGTTGTGGCTGGGTGCAAACAGAACAGCTGTGCAACAGAATGAACCACTTCTCAGCTCATCTAATAGGGAGGATAACTTATCTTTTCCTCCTGAGCATAAATTTTTGATTTATGTCTCTGCTAGAGGTCCTATATACAGAAGGTTTGGCTAAATCTACTGTGCTGATTTCTGTTTCCTCCCTCATGGTGACAAGGAGCTTCACGTTTAACATACTCAGTTTCCCAAGCCTTCAGAAAAAACAAGATTCCAGCCCTGTGGAGTTAGAATGTGTTTTTATTACCTTGGTGTATACTATTTAGTTTAAAAATTAATTACTGTTCAAGAGTTTTTAGTAGAAGATAATGATTCCTTTAAAACCTTTTTAATAATACTTTATCTCCATACATAGGGTAAGTGGCATTAAACATCTGAAGAACCTTTATGTGTATATTGACCCCCATACAGAAGGCAGACCAGACTGTGATACTGCTGGAGATAGAGGGATCTTCTACAGCATGTGTAAAATTGTAATGTGGGTGGAGGATGTTGAGAAGTGGCAATTGCTTGAAATTAATAAACTATGCTTAAAACTTGCCTTCATCCTGTCTTCTGTTGTGCCTGCATATCCTACTGCAAAGCTGTGAAATGTATGAACAATTTTTAAATGCACTAGAAATTAAGTGTAGTTCTTTGAATGGGGTTGTCTCCTTAGATATCAGAGGCATTAGAGAATCTTTGGAAAAAGTCTTCCTGAACATGTAAAATGGAGCTTTTGTTGTCTCTCTCATAGTTTTGGAAGCCCTGTCAGCAAAAAGATTTAATATGAATTCACTTTTATTTTTACTGTGCCTTTTTTTGTCTTTTATAGCAAGAGATTAACCTGTATTGAGTCGGGATGAAAGAATTGCATTGTATTGCAGTGAAGGGAAGCCATATATTCTTACTGATTAATCCTTACGAGGGGAAAAAATAAATGGGGAGTAGCAGCATGGTGCTGTGGGGGAATATGTGTTTTCATTTATTAACTTGTAAATTATTATCACATGATTAAGTATATTTGTGTGTGGGTACAGAAGTGAGACTGCCACGTGTGTTCTGCACTTCTGTGTCTTAGTTCTGTTCATCTAAGTATGTAGATAGTTAAATTTTAATTTTAACTTGCAACAATACTTATTCTAAATGTAAAACCTTGACCTTCCTTCCATTGTACATCTAATGAGTTCTTCACTGGCTTAATTATTTCCTCATAAACATTGATTTTGATGATTGTGGCCCAGGTATTTCTATAAAGTAGTTATGAGCTATTTATTTATAAAATAATGAAAACATGAATATTTACAAAGATTCAGCATCTGCTCTAAGTTACTGAGAAATTAAAGCTTCTTGTGGGCAGGTATAAACAAGTAGGCTCTATGTGATAGAGCAGCTGTTGATGGTTCAGTCTCAGAAGTGACTTTTTAAGTGAGAGTGCAACAAAAGAAACTAGGAGGGGGTCCCTGAGGATACCTGAAGTACAGCCAGTGTAAAGAATGGGACTCATGGTAGCTACCAAGACTAATAAGCAAAGAAAGTCTGTACAGCTTTAAAAAGAAAGGCGTTGGTAACAAAGGTTACTGGGCACAAGAAGGCAAAGAAAGCACTCTTGATTGCCAGTAATGGGTTAAAACCCTAATACTGTATTGTTAGAGGAAATGGACCATTTCAGACTCTTAGTGAAACTCTGAAGTTCAAGTCTTTGACAGCCAATTTAAACCTGCAGCTGCACTGGACCTTTCCCTTTGGAGAGGCAGATCTGTCACAGAATCTGACAGAGAATCAGGCACAAGCATAGTTTTTTAGAGGATGAGGTTGAATTCACTGGTGAAAAGACCACCTTAAGTAATCTGTTTTAGCAAGAAAAGGGTATTTAATAGTCTGGGTTTGACATTCTGCATATCCACTTTTCAAACAACTCTTAACTACTGATTGCAATATTCCTTGTCTAAAGGGGACAGCTCAGATATTCTACAAATCTTTCTCCTGTTATCCAGATGAGATACTCCATGTAAAACAACCTGCCATTTGGACTGCAGGTTTTCCATGGGAAAGAACAAGGTTTTGCTCAACAAAAGCCAAGCTGACTTCCACGGTTACTTGTGTATCTGCTAGACAACTAGGAAGACAACACACATAATTCTGTAAATAATTTCATCATATTTAGTCTGGATTTAATATCCAAACCAGGCCAGCTGGGTTAAGCTGGTAAAGGTGTGTTCCTTTCTGCCTCTTGAATGTAGATGCAGCATCATGGCTGAGTGTGAGGACTGCCTGCAACCAGAATTCCTTTGGGTGATCTCCTTCACACAGAACAATGACAGTTCGGTCACTGAGTTTTTAAGTTAAATCTGAAATGCACAGCATGCCTATCCTTTTTCTCCCCCTAGGAGGCTTAAATAAATCTGGCAGAGCAAATTTAGGCAGGGAGATTCTTCCCTCTTTTTCAGAGAACATCTAGCACGCTGGTGGTTTCACAAGTTGACCCAAATTGCTCTAGCTTATTAAAGCTAATATACCATGTCCATTCTTTGCAAGTAATTTGCAATCTATTTATATTTATACAGCCTTAATAAAAAACCTGAGATGTGCTTACATGAAAATCCCATATAATACCTAGATCAAAATGCTTTTTTTCTTGTGGGTTTTCTTTAAAAATAATCCAGAAATTCTCGTTTCCTGTAGTAAATTACAGAGTAGTTGAATACATGAAATTGAGAGCAATTTAGGACATCTCACAGACAATCTGCTCCAAAGACTGCAACTAATCCTGTGTAACTGACTTCCAGATTTGTTCCAGACTCCCACAAAAAGGTGCACACCCACTTTACCGTCTCATGCTGCTAGGGCCAGGGGGAGGCTGAGGACTTTTTCTTTACTGTTCCTACTGGATTCACAACATGTTTTTGATTTTCTAGCACGCCAATCACAGAACAGAACAAATACATATGTGAGCCTGACATTTCTGAATGTCTAAAATTTTAGCATGTCAGTAGCTGTTGAATTTTCTCAAGAGACAATTTCTCAGGAAGATTTTGTTCTCAAAACAATTGTTCTTTCTCAAACAATCCTTATTTTTCAAAACAATCCTCAGTTGGTGCTTTTGCTGTCTCTAGTTTATCCAATGGAATTAGGGAATTGAATTCTTTCCTGGGAAATTCTCTCTTGAGAAAATTCAACAGCTACTGACATGCTAAAATTTTAGACATTCAGAAATGTCAGGCTCACATACATAAACCAAGACATCAAAGCCCAAGTAACATCTAGGCTTCCCTCCTGTTTCCCAGCTGGCTCTCAGTGACATAAATTTGACTGTGGCAAAGCAGAGTCTTGTTCAACAGTATGTGGTGCAATGTTATGAATTAAAAGCTATCCAAATGTCCACGATGTAGATAGATGCCAGGCAAAATAAATAAATAAACCAGAAATCACAAACCACGGTCTGATTTTGGTATAAAGCGTTTTAGCTCCAATCTCATTTTTCTCATAACCATGAACAGTGCATTGCCCTGTGATGAATACTCTGTGATAATACACTAGCCAGGAGAAAAAAAAGTGTTACCAGGGTCTTTATCTGCAATAGGAATGATAAAAGGAAATGAACTTGTAAGGCATGAGGGAAACTCTGGTTTGGTTTAAGCTGATTTTGAATGTAAGGGGCAGGAGTTTAAAAATTTTTAGTGGTTTCTTGGTTTACTATCCATCACAGAGGTAAAATATTATCTGCCTTTGCTGAGCATTCCTTAAGCCACTGGACTTCCACAGGGCTTTGTGGAGTAGGGAAGGAGTGTCAGAAGCCCCCATCATGGTTCTCCCAGTTTCTAGTTGGCTGAGCAGAGGCAGTCTCCCAGAGATCCATTGCTTTCCTGATTTACTATAGAAGGAGAAGGCACACCTGTTACAAGATTGTCCTGTAACAGGAAATGTAGTATCACACACATTCTTCCTAAATCTTTTGAATTACAGAGTTTGCAAAAAACTGCCAAAAGCATATTAAAAATAAAAAACCTTCCAAAACCTGGCCATGTGGTCTCTGCTAGCTACAGCACATAGTAGCAAAACTTGGGACAATTCCCCACCCCATTAGTATCACCTTTCTCTATGTTTCCCAGGAAGAGCAAAGGGAGAGCACATCCTCAGAGATGAAGAACTATGAGGTAAGGGCAGGGTTTGGGAAAGGGAAATGTTTAATAGAAGAGGTTTATGGGTTCTTACTTCATATTGCAGAATTTGTTTGTCCTTGATGGGTAAATTAGCAAGAACTAAATTTGAAACAAACCTATTTAAGGTTTGCTGAAAAGTTAATCATTATTGAAATTGTTCTGGGCTAACGATTTTAGAGCAGTTATGTCCATTCTTGGGATATCTAATTGCAGTATTGCTAGACAATAATTTAATTGTTAGTAGAATCATTAAAAAAATACAACCGTAGTAAGAGTGGAAAGGTGCTCCTCTTCACTGAAATTCATCCTTTTAATTATGCACAATCCAGCTCATGATTGTTAAAACTTGGTGTTAGCGATGTATTTTATAAAATAATTTCTTCTGACATCCAACTCATTTACAAACACAACCAGCAAAAGCAGCAGCAGCAAATTCTTTCTGTGTGCTTTTCCAGGAAAAATGTGAAGATCTACATGTGAAGTTCCACACAATTACCACACTTGGATTATTTCAGCAGAACCTGTTGTGATATGCAGAGGGTAAAGGTTTTAAACTGAAGGGGAGAGCAGGTTTAGATTGCATATTAAGAACAAAAGTCTTTTATAATCAGAGTGGTGAAACACTGGAACAGGTTGCCCAGAGATTTGGGGGATGTCCTATGTCTGGAAAATTCAAGGGGGTGTTAGATGGGGCTCTGGGCAACCTGATCTAGTCAAAAGCATCCCTCTCATTGCAGGGAGGTTGGAACTAGATGATCTTTAAAGGTCCCTTTCAGCCCAAACTGTTCTGCAGATCCCAGTCTATGCCCTCTCACTTTAATAACCTGATGACTGCTATTTAGTTGAGTGTTTCAGCCAATTCTACAACCCTACAACTATGATTTAATTTAGATCCCATTTCCTGGAAATGTTTATTGCAGCTGCATAGCAGAACAGCACAAAATCCTTACTAAACTTAAAAGACATTTACTTAAACACCAAGCAGGTCATACTAATGAAGGAAATTAGACCAATTTGATATGTTTGTCCTTGACAAAATGTTTTGTTCTATTACTGTGGATTCTATTACTACTTGGAGATTTCCAAGAAATTCTCTCCACTTATTTTGTGTACTTACCTGTACCTTCTTTTACTTCTTTCACAATGGCAGACCTTGATTAAAAAAAATGGCATTCTGTACTTGTATCACAAAAGAACTGTAAAGTCACACATTTTCAAAAGATCAGGACTAATGGAACAATATGGTCAGAAGCTGGCTTTTGTTGCTCAGATGCTTTAAAAAAAAGTTAAAATGTTCCATAGTCATCACTTTAAATGTCAAAATGAAATAGAACAACATTCACCAGTGCTGGGAGAGAGCAAAAATATTCCTTCAATGCAAATTGCAGCAACTGAGAAATTGTTTGGTATCTTCTTTTAGATATACTGTTACAAATTCCATGGAATTTCTGGAAGTGTTTTAATTCCTGTTTTTTTTAAGATACGCAAATCTTTTACAGATTTTTAAATTAACATATCAATAAGTAAAGAATTCCCTATTTCATATCTGTAAATTAGTTACACTACTTTTAACTAAAAGACAAGTAAAAAATACATTTGCAATAGATATTTTACTGGCTAAAAAACATGAAAGTCTACACGTCACTAAATGTTAATTAAGGTGAACACATTTCATATTCCTCATTATCATGAGGGATACAAACTGGAGATATTATTTGTGTATACATTCAGGGAAAACAAGGTAAGTGATTATTCAAAGGTCAGGCTGGAGTTCTCAATCTGCATAAACATCTCCTGTGAATTAGAATACATGGTGCACAAGAAATGTTTGAAATTGAAAGTACTGACATGGTTCTTGCAGTTCTAGGACCTTAAATAAATTGGAAGAGAAAGCCCAGTACCAGTGAGAGACAAACATCCAAGCGAAATCTCCCTTCCCGCTGTATCCTACTTCATCAATAACTGAGACCAACAATCAAAGAATAAAGATTAACTACTGAAGAAATTATACTAATAATGGGGTTAATTAATTGTATATTTAGATGCCTACAAGCATTTTCAGGGTACAACAGACTAACATGCTTGAGAGAAGACTCAAGGCTATTATGGAACATTCTGGTTTTTACCTCCCAAATGTCCTTCCTTAACTTTAATGAAAAAAAACCTTGACATCAATAAAAACATGTTGAGTGCTCCAGTTAGAAAGTACATAAGCATAATTACCTGTTGATATTTAAGAGTGTATGTATGTCTTTACATGCATTGCTCTCCCGTTTGGCCTGAGTGGGTGCCTATGACATGAACTACTCAATTTAACTTGATATAATTATTAAAACATTTTACTTGCTCAGAACAATTTTACCTTCATTTGTCTTCTTCCGGGCATAAAACATTCATTCTTTTTTGATATTTTGAGTTAGCTAAAGTAAGGAAAATTTTGTTCAAATACCAGAAATTTGTTTCACAATAGCCACAAGGAATATGAAATAAAACAGAGTACCTAATTTATTTGGCCAATAAAGTTCACCTCTGTTATGCTACACTGATGTTCAGATAACCTCAAATTTAGCAAAAGGTCCACAAGAGCCCTGCAAAAAAAGAAAACCAATTTGAGAGACAGTGCATGTGAAAATACTTCTCAGAAATTATCGACTTGCCTTTTTCCTTTGATCTTTTACTAGAAAAATTTTAACCTGCTTCAAGTATGTAACTTAGTTTCAGTGAGCTGAACTTGGCTTTTAACATACCTCAAGTATTGGGTCTGCATGAACAAGATGGGAATTTTAGGAAGAGATAGGCTTGCTTTTTCCTCCCCAAGTTTTACATGTTACATTCTAAAGCTACTCCACCTACTTATGGCTAAAATGTATTGATACCGATTGATATTGACATTACACATATATTATAGGCAATACAGTGTATTTTAATGTTTGCTTGCTTGCAGATCAAGTAAAAAGAATCTTCTAAGAAAATCTTGCAAATGGAATCATATATCTTGATTTCTACAAGATTATATAATGTGCACAATTGTCTGTAAGCACCCAGGAAAGTTTCTAGGAGCAGGAAACCTTTTAACGATGACCACAGTTTAGTTTTTCATCATAAATTCCAACCTGTTTGAAAACCTTTTATGTCCTTGTTCAGTTCAGAGATCTATTTACATTACCTTCATGGAAGTGTTCACATCCAGCTGCAACAAAGGAGCACAGCAGTTGTGGATATTCACTGTGAATTCAATGTTAGAAACACAAAAGCTTTCTTCAAAATGCAGCCTGAAGATACTGAGTATATCACCTATAGGCAGAGTTTTGTGGGTTCTGACACACTTTGGATTTCTGGTTGTTGGTCTCAAATGTGCTTTTAGTCAAACAGGTGTTGCATTAGAAGTAACTATAATGAACATAATCAGTGAATATTATAGGTCTGATCAGTGTAAGCTTAGAACACCTTATTTTCTCAAACTTGGTGCAGGTATCTTGCCTGTGGTATTCATGTGGTCCATTTGATTATTTACCTGTGATTCCAACAAACACAGAGGCAAATAGTAGGTGTGAGTATAACTGTTCCAAGCAGGACATGAATCCTATTGTACACTGCACCCCCCTTAGGAAAATGGGCACCATCCAACAGTGATACCTTGGAAGGGATCTGAGACACTGATTTAACTTTTCCAAAAGTTAACCAAAACCACACAGGAGTTCCATTCCCTAGAGGAATTGATTTATTCTCATTACTCACAGAGAGCATTGCCCTAAGGGGTAGGCTGGCATCTACTGATCAAGGCATCCCTGTTTCTGCTATTTCATCCACCAACAGGTTATCACAGGCAGCATTTTCCTGAGAGGAAAGCAAACACATCACACTTTCCCACAGAAAAGGAGTCTTATGAAGCAATTAATGGAAAAATACATTAGACCAACAAAGCTCAAAACAAACTTTTGAGTTGAATGTGAAGTCAAGTGAATGCTTTTTTGTAGGATATTACAATAATAGGGCTCCCAGGAACTACTTGCCCTCTCACTCAGGATGTTTCACAGAAAGAATAAGAATCACCACAACAGTAATTAAATATTTCTGTTTATTTTTTCATTAATACAGTATTTTTTTCCCCACAGACAAATTAAAAGATATTTATTGAAGAGCTATCAAAATAGAGTGCTAGAGAATCTCTTGCTTCTTTTGCAAGACAATCTGCTTTAGCATTATTCAGAAACATCACTGATGCCTACAGAATAATGAACCTTTTTCCCCAACCTAAATATCCATAATGGATCCAAGGCACATAACAGTGTGTTAATTTTGGAAACCAGGTTAAACCTGGTGCTCAAAAAAGAGATATACCACATGAAAAGGTATAAGAATTAGTACTTGAAGAGACAGTTTATTAACGATGAGGGCATATTAGGCTACTGCCAGATGGTGAATTACTCTACTGGTGAAGATCAGAGCTTTGATTTCTTCTGGAAGAAGCTGACAATAGCATTTACACATTCATCAGACAACCACCTCTCTGTCAGCACTTCACACTCTCTGCTGTTGACTGCATGGAGCTTCTCCTTTTCCATACTTCGTAACAGCTGCTTGGACACTGCCAAGGACTGGAGGAGAAAGAAAGGAACATTAGGAAGGTAAGTTTTCTGTACTTTAATGCTTCAAGAAATAATACAAACCCCACACTGGAATCCTAACCCAATTGCATTAACATCAGATCTCTCAGCTTTTAGTCAACCTTTTTGCTGGAATTGTTTATTGCATTTAATTCCCCAGACTGCTTGTAAGGTGGAGACAGCTCATGGGAAGCAAACCAGCAATCCCTTAAGTGCTTATAATCAGAGTAGATGGGCAAAAGAAACAAAACCCATTCAACTGTCTGCAGTGTCAAATGCCACCCACATTATCAGCAGCTGGCACAGCTGTCTCCTCCTGTCCAAGGTAACACAAGACCACCACAATTTTAGTAGTCTTGCAAATCCTAAGATAGGGAGCAGGATTTTGCTGAGTGCAGCAAAAATTAAAGCCACTTATCATGAGTCATCTTGAGTACCCAGAGTGCACACACTCTAACAGTACTGCAGAACCAGTGTTAAAATTGTTAAATATAAACTATTGCTGAAATAAAAACCTAGGAGAAGCCACCCAAGACACTCAAAGAGACACTGCACAGGTGGACTAATCAGTTAATTTGTAAGGCTTTTCAGCTGTTTCATCTCTGTGGACAGTGCACTGTCTTAGATGCAGACAGAATAGAAGGATCTTTTTCCCAGAAGCAGAGGGAAAGATCTGTGCTCAAAGGAAAATATACTGAGCCTCATTATTTTGATTAAGGATGAAGTGAAACCAAGTGACAGGATAGGTTTGGCAGTAGATTTGGGAATGCTACAAGCTTACAAGGTGGAGAAAAAGTCAAAATACTGACATTTTTTGGGAGGTTTGCATAAGCTTCTAATCTTGCCCAAACTTCCTTCTGAAAACTGCTGTCAGGGAAGACTTCAGTCACAAGTCCCTGGGCACAGGCTTCTGCTGCAGTCAGCTTTTTGTTGAAAAGCAACATCTCACTTGCCTATATAAAAAAAAAATAAAGCATGATTCAACAAGACACAAGACTTATCTGATAGGGAAGCTGCATGCTTCCACATCACATTCATTTTACTCGCTTGCTTGTTAATATCTGCTCTCTGAAAAGAACAGAGAATAGATGATGATGATGATTATTATTATTAATAATAATAATAATTAGGAACCTCCAGATACTGTCTAATTCACAGGCCCTGCTCAAGCAGGGTACTCAGTCCCATCATCCAGGCCATAATGAAGAGGTTAAGCAAGTTTCACACCCAGAATCAACCCCTGGGCTTCATCACTAGGGACTGGCTTACAATTCCTGCTGTTCACTAGGACTGTACATGTTTTTTGAGTAGAGCTCCAAGGTTGCAATCTGAAATTACCTCATCATAAATGTGTTTGTTCACTTTTGCAGTGACTCCAAGATTTCTAGAACATGTACTGGCTGGCTGTGTCTCACTGAACAGACTACTCTTGGTACTTGGATGTCTATGAAGCACTTGCTCTGCTCTTTATAGATTTAAACCCTGCTCAAAAAAATAGATTATATTAATGCATGAAGTATCAG
Organism: Hylia prasina; assembly: GCA_013397195.1. Classification (NCBI taxonomy): domain Eukaryota; kingdom Metazoa; phylum Chordata; class Aves; order Passeriformes; family Sylviidae; genus Hylia; species Hylia prasina. Next base: position 225,347 of record VYXD01015740.1, read on the forward strand.
ATAAGTATTTAAAACTACCCAGATTTTTTCTGTGGGATATCAAAAGAAACAAAAAGGATTTATGCTGTTCTGAGAAAATAATAAATTAATTCTGCTGTCTCTCTCTTTTTATTTTTATTTATTTTCTTGTTACTATTATTTAGTTCCCTTATTTCTAGAATAGACAGAGAAATTAAGAGTATGGACAGAAGACCAGGCTTGCTCCCATGGTCAGAGGATACCAACACACAAAGGTTAGATGATCCCACAGGTAGAGCAGACATTCTTACCTTGGCTAAGCCCATAATTTTTGGGAACAGGTAAGAGGAGCATCCTTCTGGACTTTGCCCAAGTTGGCTAAACGGGCTGTGAAACGTAGCCTGGAAATAAAAAAGAACAAAATAAAGGAAACCTTACATGGAATTGAAGTCCTAGGATTTAATTTTCATTTTAAATATTCTACTGAGACAGAGTTCACCAAATACATCTGAACTATTACCATAATAGGCTTCAAATACCATCTGGTAACATTGCTTCATCCTCTCAATGCACCCCAGAGCCAATTTTGTTTAATTCCATTCCCACATCCAACAACCCTATTGATGAAGTTATATTATTTGAGTACTTAGAGAAACTAATGGTGTATGTGCAAAATCTTTACAGAAAGGATGTTCATGCACATTTGCCTTAAAAGTTATTAAATACATATTCCAAATAACTTAGGAGGCAAAAAGCAATTTTGCCTTTCTGAAGGCACACCAAGTTTATTCTTCTAAAAAATTCAAGTTCCTGAATATTCTTTCACCAAATTTTAAGCAAATCTAAAAAGAGCCTGTGCCAGAAATGCAGCAGCGAGTCATACAAAATAATACCATAATTACAAATTAGAACTCAACAGTGAACAATCTGTTAGAACAGAGAACAATCAACTTTGAGAAGGCTTCAGTACACCTGAAGGTAATAGGAAAATTGTCACAAAGGGTAATCTAAGTGAAAGGCTACGTTAGATCCTATAGAAATCCTCCAAGAACCGTTCCCAAGAGTTCAAGCAAAAGCTGTCCCAGTGAAGGCAGGAAGGTACTAGCAGACTCCAAATAATGAGCTTGCCATGGACTTTAAAAACAAATACACAGAAAGTGAAAACTATGTCAGACAATAAGTATGCAACTAATATAAGCATGTAGAGATTTAAAAAAAACCCCACAAGGCACAATTAAGATGCATTTATCAATTATTAGATATACATAACCAATAAAAGAAAGTTCAAGTATGTATTTCAAGCCGTTCAAGACAGAAGGATAATGTTAACAGGACAAAACATTTCATGCATATTTGGATTAAACTTCGACTAAATCTATACAAACTCAAGGCTATAAGGAGATGGATGATATGCTGAGGGCCAGCGACTAGACTTCCAAATAGTCTTAATAAAATTGAGAGGTATGAGTAAGATACTACTGACAGACAAGTTAAAGTTTGTCAGGAAAAACTTGGTATGTAGCATGTGATATACAATAGGCAAAGCTCTTTTACTGGCAACTTTGCAGTAAGAGATCCAGGTGTTAGTTTAGATCACAAGTATGTAAATCAAATAACACAGCGGGATGTCAAATCAGAAATATAGACTGCAGAATGTGGAGAATTTCTGCTCCATTTCACATCAGTAAGACACGAGCTGGAGTGGTGTGTCCAGCTTGTACCACTATGCTTAAAAGAGACACAGAGCAAATGGAAGGAGTCTTGAGGAATGTGACTGCAGGCCACATGAGGAAAAGCTGAACAAATGGCAGCTGTTGAGCTCAAAAGAAGGAAAGGACTGAGAAGGTAAACCTGAGATGTATCTAATAGGGTAAGTACACTGATGGCTAAAGTTATTCTAAGGGAGGATGAATATAGACTGCTCTTTAAACTGAGGAACAAGGAAAAATAGATTCACCCTGTAACAAAAAAAAGATGAGAGGAGTGAAAGAGGGAGAAGCCAACATTTTTCTAGTAAGAGAAGATATCTGTGGGCCATAACTGACTGAATAAATCATGCACTTTATACAAGCATATGTCAGGAGCGACACAGTCATCAGTGATCTGTAATGAATCACTTCAGCCAGTTACTGAACTTCCATTCCATAATAAACTTTTGCTCCCCCTTTCACACCTAAAAGGGGCCTAGCAAGCATCATTTCACACCAGCTTAGAAGAGGGGCTCTTAGAAAAGAGCCTCTGAGCTGAAGTCAGTAACTTGATAGGCATAACTACAGCATGGGAAATTCCATGCATGTTAACCACTGGCTAATGTACCCCGGTGCTGGCTAATATAGGCAGGTGTTGCTTGATGTGACATACAAAGCCTTTAGACTTTTCTGAAGTGTTCTTTTCTTTTAGATTACCTCAAATCAAATTGTATTTAATACAGAATGAGGCTTTAAGACTGCCTTGGGATAGGCCATGTAATGTACTTACCCTGTCAGAAGCATAGACAATGTCACACAAACCAAGGACAGTTACACAGATTCCAATAGCTGGGCCATTTACCACTGCAATCAGTGGTTTAGGAAAATCAATAAAATGACCCACAAACTCTCTAGAGAGAAGGAAAAACAGAAGATGCAAGATGTAAGAGTCACATCCCAAGTGGTTTTCATCCAATGTAAACAAATTGCAAAACACATAATTAGGCACTGCATAACAAAACCCATGAGCTAGATAGAAAGTATGTAATGTATGGGTTTTGGGCCTTTCAGAAATGAATTCTGACAAAATAAGAACCATTTGAAACAGCTGCCATTTCCTTAGCAACTAAGAATCAAACATGTACATGTCAGCAGAGCTTTCCTAGTTCCTGTGATCAAGTTATGGAAGTGTTTTCCTCTTCAGCTACAGCTGCTGAATACAGCTCACTGACAAGAGCCCTCTGCCTACACATCCATCCCAACTCCACCCATGGGATAGCAATTCCCTTCACAGACTCTTCTGGAGTTTCCACCAATGGCAAGTACCCAAGGAAACCATCCAATTTGCAAGCATCTCTCAGATGCAATTATCACATACAGAAGTAAAGGGAAGACAAAATCTGCTTAAGTAAGGGGAGAAAAGAAACAGACTCTTCTGTGAAGTAATATCCCTGATCTACTTGGCCTTAGAAAAGATATTAATTTAACAGGTAAATTAAAACTTAAAGGCAGAACCAAGATCCCAGAATTACTGGGCAATTTTGAACAAGCTCATTACACCTGTCTGTGTTCAAAGAACTCTGCCAGTGAAGGTATTTGGCATTTCCTGCTAGTGTAGACACTGCTGGGTATCAAAAACCCCACAATTTTTTCATATACACTTAAGACAATGTTTTTGTCATTATACCTGTATGTACTTCGGGGACTAAACAAGAAAATCCAGTCTTTAGCATCACTGGACTTAAAAAGATTTCTAATATTAATCTATTTATTTCATAGAATTAATACCACCTCCTCCCACACAATCTTTGTGTTTATATACATGGTGAGCCCTCAGACACAGTCACCTAAATAGATGAATTGTAGCATAAACTGGGTCTCTGCTGTTGTGTTTTCTAACAGCGCCTGCAAATTACATTTTTCCCATTAAAGTAACTTATGCATATATGAAACCAAGATATTCTACTTGAGTAATACTGCTCCATCTTTTGCCATCTTCTCCATTTCACCAGGTTGGACATTGGTGAAATTATTCAGATCATTTCCACTACTGTAGTAGTCTCCATTTCCTGCAGAGAACACATAGCAGTAAATGCACCAATGGCTTCTCAGTAGGAAAGAGAAGCTTTCATTTATTACATTTACAAAAGAATTTCATCCTGAGTGTCTAATAACATTAAGTAATTACAGGGATTTTCTCAGAGTATACAATATCTTAAAGGACATCTATGGTTTAAAAGTAAATTTTGACTGTCAATTTGTTGAAAAAAAAAATCAATCAGTAAAAAACCAAAGAATGTTAGCTGTGAAATATTTGATGGGGAAAATGAATTTTCTTTTTTTTTCCTGTAACTGTGAGATGGAAAAAATGTTTTATTTCTTTCCCTTCACACTTCCTCAGGGTTTCTTTTCTGTCAAACTGCAACCATTTGAACAATAGATACAAGAACCTTTTTTTAAAACAGGACAATGGAATGTAAGTTGATGCATCTCCCTTCACTCACTTCAAAAAACTGATGAAGAAATCAAAAGTAGGCAGAATAACCTATTTAATATGTGGCAGAGTTTCACTTTTTTATCATCTATTTAGAAAAAGGCATAGCAGTCTAAGAATAAGACTGACAGTATTGCATTGATATCACTGTACTGGAAAATGGATTCTTCAGTAAGAAAGACAAGCTGGAATTCAATGTATAAGTCAGTTTGAGGCATCACCAAAAAAGCAAGAAGCATTTAAAAGCTGCCTGCATGACTCAATTGCCTAAATCACCCTATGTTCCTTGAGGACATTCACAGGATGGGTCCTGCTTTACACTCTATAATAGAGGAAACTTAATTTTACCTTAGTCTAAACACAGGTCAGTACATTTCATGCCAGTACTATACCTTGGTATAATATAAAACATACCAGTAATAACTGCTATGGTAGAATCATTTTTTCCAGCTTCTTCAAGTGCTTTGATAATTTCTCTGTACATCTGCATAAAAGGAAAATCAAAAGGTACAAATGTAATGCTGCAAAAGAACATAAAAATGAGATTGACACTGACAACAAGCAACTCAAGAGATAGATGAGCTATGATCCTTTTAAGTACTGAAAAATTTGTCATGCACAGAAAGTTTGGTATTACACATGCAGTACTTCTGACCAGCAAGACACACGCTTGCAATACTCAAAACTTGCAGTGCAAACCTAAAGGACAAAATAAGGTCCTTTCGAAAAACAAGCCCTGACATGAAACAGCTGATTTCATTACAGCAGTTTAAGTGGACAAAATAACATACTAAGGAATCTGCAGCAGTGGGGTGAAGACCCTGCTCTGGTATCTCTGCAGTTGTGAACCAGGATAACTGTGATGCTTCCAACAGCACAGAATTACTCATGAAGATAACTGTGGGAAACAGAAGATCACCTATACATACATGCAGCAGTGCTGAGCCAAAGGCTGCACAAATGCTTTGTTATACTCAAGATGGCAATCAAACCACCCAAACCCAAACACAGGCCAGTCTTCCTGCAGTTTGCCATTTTAATTTAGTGTAGAAGAAATCAAGAGACACAGAAAAGCCTCATCTGTAAAATTCTAGCTGAATGACTTCATTTTGTACTGGATATCTATTCCTTAGGTTGTTGTTGGATCCCTCACAAAGTTCAGACCACCACGCTTCAGCCAGTTCTGTTGAACCCACAGACTCTTTAAAGTAGCTGGTTCAGAAAGAAAAAAATCATTAATCCTCCCAAAGTTCATTTCTTTACCTGATGGTTGATGGCATTTTTCCTATCAGGTCGGTTAAACATTATCTTTGTGATATTGTTTTTGGTAGTAACTATTAAAGTTTCATAGCCATCGTGTCTGCCCTCTTCTGGAGAAGCCTCTTTCTTCTGGCTAGCAGATTCTGCAGAGACCAGACTTGAGACAAGGTCAGCATATTTCTGTCTAGCATCATCCTGCAATAAAAGAAAAGAAATTAATAAAATAGGAAAAAAAAAAACCAACTTAAAAAGAAGTAAGAAAATAACACACACAAGATTATGAAAAGCTAAAATTGAAATCAGTTACAGTACCAGTAAAATGGGTACCTAGGTGGAGGGGAGGGGAAGGTGACTGCTTCAGGACAAAAGAAAATTAAAATCTCCATTATAATATATTGCAGTTGTGGGGGAGAGGAGTATGTTGTATTTGGGCACTGCAGAACATGCTTCAAGTCACCTTAAAGGCAGCAGCACTAGATTCACAAAATAAAAGTACATATATGCTAGGATGATGACATTTATTTTGCTGGAAGAGGGCCCCCATTCATGATTAGGATTACCAGAGAGACCTTTTGTCATATTCCCAGCATTTACACGTTTCTATGGATCCTTTGTTTCTGCTTTCCAGTCAGACATTTCTCCAACAAAAGTTTTTATTTTAGAATATGTGTTGCTGAAAATAAGAGCACTGAAATGGATCTTATGGCATTTTAAAATTGCTTGAAGACAATAGTTTTCATTTAGCACTAACATGACACACAGAAGCCTAAAGAATCCTGTCTCCCTAGCAGCGATTTAAAAGAATTTTAAGTACTTGGTTATTACAATTTATTGGCTTGAAAGAATAATACACATTGAACAATTCCACAATCCATAATAAGTAGCACATGAAATTGTCTATCCATTCTCCACTCTTAACTTGAGAAGCCAATTCTTTTCCTTAAGTATTTTCTGACTCCTCCTAAAAGCTGCAGGGCCATCTCAAAAATAACCCTAAAACGCCAAACTAAACAAAAGATCAAAATACACCCCAAAAAATCCAAAGCAGAACAATATTTTATATTCATGAAATTATGCAACTGTGTTTTCTTTTTTTAAAAAAAGAAATATTAAAGAATCTTTTTGACTGACCTCTGCAGCTACTACTGAGCAGCATGCCTAATGCAGCACCGACACAGCTGATTTGGAAAGCTTGTTTCCTTCATTTAATAGCAGCTGAGGAAACCACGGCAGCTATATGTAGTCAGACTTACTAAAGCCTGCATGAAAAAGGAGTGCTTATGTATCTCTGCATCTTTATTCTCCCTGCTTGCTTCACTTGACTTCTCTAAAGGTTATGATGATACTAAAAATATCAAGATATATTGAGAAAGAAGGAATGAAGAAAGGCTCTCAATACACCATTTTTTTCTAGTCTTTTAGTCAACAGCATAAGAGACTGACTTTTTAAAATGGCTAAGTTATGAATATGTTGAATTCAGAGATTTGTGGTTTTTTGTAAGAACTGAGAAAATCAATCCATCTTTCTTAAAGAGAAGAGCAGAATGGACCATAATGCAAAAAACCACAATTTTCATTGGAAGTCACCACATAAGATCTCTTACACAGCTGGCAGTAATAACATAGAACTAGGCTCACACACTAAAAAAAAAAAAAAAAATCTCAAAACGCTGAAGCAGTGAAGTGACTGAGGAATACAGTAGGAAGCATTTTGATGGCTGAAACAGAGATACCCAACTAGCATGTAATATTTTTAGTCAACAGCCACTCATTTAAAGACCAGGCACTTCAAGGTAGAGTAATCTACAAAGTATCTAAGTGAAATAATAGGTTTTGTCACCTGAGACAAATTGCCAAGAGAGTTCCATGCATCCCACTTGGCTTTCTTGACGAAGTCCAGCATACCTGGTTTTGGAGCATTGCAGGGACCCTCAGTAGCCTGAAAAGAGAGAGAAACAGACTTACTTAAACCTTTGATTAAAGTTCAGATGATCTGGTAAAAAGATGATGACTGTTCTGAATACTTACTTGATCAGGATATAGAATTCAACTCTGAGAGAGAAGGAATACTGGTTGGACATATTTGACAGTTTACATACCATGAGGTTTTCAGTGTCTGCTATTTCTAATATTGCACTGGGCTTCCAGAAGCACCTAACCAATAAGAGAGACTGGTTTCTAAATCACCCATGAATGTTAAGTTCTCCTGCCTCAAAAACTGTGGAAATTTTATACTTATAAAGAATGTTAAAGACTTGTTAGCTGTGTGAAGAGACCATTGAACAGGATCTATCAATTTGGATCTTACTTCAAAGTCGGCCCTGCTATGAGCAAGGACATAGGACCAGCTGAACGACAAGAGTCTGAGCTATCCTGAAGTATTCTGTGATCTGTTTTCCTGAAGAAAAATAAACTATTGGAAAGAAATATTTCAAGTGGAAGGCAGGAAAGAAAGAAGGAATACATTTATGAGCTCACTATTATTAATCAATAAAGCTACTGGGAACCATCAGCTGTCTTTAAGGTTTTTTTAAATGAGTTACTGATTGCCTTCCTCAACATAACAAGTCACAGCCTGTACTGACCCTGCAGTCAATCCTGATCTATAAATACTTCCCAAAATACAAATACAAGCCTTGCTATGGACATAAAGCTATTTCTGCAAAGGTCTCCTTTCATGCTGTGGTAAAGAATAACCTTCACTCGAACTGTGGAGGAACAGTTCCTTGAATTCAGTATAAACAAACAAAATTCCCCAAACAAAACCTACAGTGACCATACTTAAAAAAAAAAAAAAAAAGAGGAAAAAACCCCAGAAATCAACTTTCAAATGTCAGCATTATTATATTACGGGCCCAGATGACTGTAGATACAAGACATTTAAGAGGAAGCATTCAGCCTATTCTTTTTTTCCTAGGCATAAGCCATTTTGCAAAGCTGAATCAATATCATTATATGGAAGGCATTACACAATGGATGTAATTTTGCTCTATTTCTTTGAATAAAGGTTTCTACTCAAAGCATGAAAAAACAGGTTTGGCTTCCCACACAATTTAGGCGTTTTAAGGGGCTGACATTTCAGGGACACAATTTTAACACATAAAATGAAGAGCCTGTTAACACACAATACATTTGAATAGACTGTGTTTGAAATAAATTTTACAGACCCATCCCCATGAATAGCTCGACGCCTTACCAAACAAAAGTCAAGTTAAGCCTACCTGTTTAAACAGGGCATAGAGTTTCAACTTAGTTTCATTCCCAGGATCCTTTTTCAAAAGCTTTAGCTGTTCTTGAGCCTTTTGGAAGTCCTTCTGGCTGACCTGCATGGTGGCTGCAGTCATGTGCAGGTGAATTGCTGGAACGCAAACAGCTTGTGTTGGCCTGGGAGTAAGTGGGGAAGAAAAATCCCATTACTTGATTTTTGTGAAAGACTAGAGGAGAAACAAATAAATGTCTGCTTTTTAAGACATTTAAAGTAAATGTGAAACATTACATACAACACTAATAAAAACAACAAGAAGAAAGATATTAAAAGTCCTGAGAAAGCTGCTTTAGAAGTTTGTGTTCGCTGTGATATAGTTACCCTTTGGAAATCATTAATTTTTATTAATTATTTAAATCTCATCCCCTTGTACTCAGCACCTTGAATAATGCATTTAGTTCTGTGCCCCTCATTACAGGACAAACGTTTTGGTCTGGCTGGAATCTGTCCAAAGAAAGGAACAAAGCTGGCGAAAGATCTGGAACACAAATCCTACAAGAAGCAGCTGAGGGAGCTTTTTAGCTTGGGGAAAAGGATGCTCAGAGGGACCTTGTCACTCTCTACAACTGCCTGAAAGGAGGCTGTAGCTGGGTGGGCGTCAGTCTCTTCTCACAAATAACAACTGACAGGATGAGAGGGAGCAGCTTCAGATTGCACCAGCAGAAGTTTAGATTGGCAAAGAAGACCTTCCTAATATCCAGATGAGTGTCAGGCATTGAGAGAGGCTGCCCAGGGAATGGTGGAGCCACCATGCCATGAAGTATTTAAAAAATGTGTCTATATGATGGAGATAGCAGTACTGGGTCATGGTTGGCCTTGATAATCTCAAAGGCCCTTTCCAACCTAAATTGTTCTATGATTAGCAGCTTTTTATGTCCATGAATTAGTATGCAGTCTCTCTGCTCTTTGTGATCTTCTCAAGCATGTGTGCTTCGAGCTAGAAACATTTAAATTTGAAAGTCTGGTTCTCCTTTCAGGGTAGCACAAGTGAAGAATAATTTCAAAATATACTTTGGAAAATGACTGTCAGTAAACCAGATTGTAGACACTTGAGAGAAAAAAAAAAGGCAGTCAAAATATTCTGGGAGAACAACCTCCCACCAGAAAAAGGCAGTTCCATCAAAACCTCCCCCAAAAGTAGCAAACCTAACCCAATTCTATAGTACTTCCTAAAAGTAGGTTTACTTTAGTAAAGCTTGGAATCAAAAGCCAAGAAGTCTTACAATTTTGATTTATTTCAAGGGGGTAAAAGCATGTTGTTACAGCATTTTTGTTGTTGTTGTTGTTAAATTACAATATATATTAAGCATTTTTACCATTTTTAAAATGTTTGCAGTTTAGGTATGAACCTTCCTTCTCTATTCTAGTAAAAAAACAGGCTCAACTTTCCCTATTCTAACTCATAGACTCACCTGTCATGTTAGAACATCATATATGATAGATTTTATAATAATCTCATTTGAAAAATTAATGAGTATCTCAAATGAAGACTTGACAGAATGAAGACAGAATGCTTAATCAATTTTATGTTAATATTTCCGTTACAGGACAATAATTTAAAAATCATGGAAATTCTGCCTTTTTATACATGCCTAGTGAGAATTTAAAAGATGTTCTACTGCCTACCTCAAAAATATCCTCATTGCTCTTATTTTGTAAAGAAAATTTATCTTCTGCTGAAAGCTTTAAAGTTGCAGACAGAAAGTGTGAAGAATGTGAACTGTTCCTCATTAATTTTATTTCTCTTTCATTTTATGTAGATAGATGATGTCTTGTACAAGTATTTGTAAGACTTTATTGGTTTTATGTCCCATTACAGCCCTTCTTTGTTAATAAAATCTAAGTTCTGATATTTTGGAGATACCAAGTTTGACTAACAGACATGGAAAGAATATTTTCTGTTATACACAGAAATTTTTTCAAGGTGGAAGGATTTGAAAATTTGCTTCAAAATCTTATGCCAGTAGCAAGAAACCTATCTGAACAATACAAAATGGAACAGTTTATCAGAAAAGGTTGCAGGAACAGACAGTCCTTCTACTTAAACTGATCAGCTGTAAGCCTTTATTCAGATAGCAGCGCACCCAGACAAACACAGGGTAAACAACTCTCACTGTAACCAACATTCAAGCTGGTGTGTTCAGAAAACTCTGTCAGAGTTTAACAAGTTCATCCCTTAAATATCTGTGAGGTTATTTAGCCAACTTGTGAACTCCATTTCCAGCATCAAAAAAATACCTTCAACAGGAAAAAGTGCATCTAAATGGATATGGATACAAGCTTTTTAACACTGCATCTCTTTCATTAGTCTGTCCTGGAGTCTCAGAACATGACATTTTCAGTTCTTACTCCCAAATGTGTGTTTAAAGTCACATTTACAGGAAGAAGAAATGAGAGTGCAGGAAGAGTCTGTTCCTTTTGGTTTGGCTTTTTTTTCCCTTCAGTTTTGCTAACCATCATTGGAATTACTGGAATGCTACTGTCCCCAAGATCATCTGTGTATCTGCTACAAATTTTCAGTCTACTCTTTTCAGTCTAGGCAGTGACTGAGGTAGATCCCATGTTTAAAAATGGAGATTTGGCTTTACACCATGTTTGACAGTCTGGATTTCATTCCAGCCTGGCTGTAGTCAGTATCATAAAAAGGCTTTAAGAATCTCTTTTATATTCAATTTGATAATGATCATAAGTTAACAGAAGTTGAGGACAGGCAGCTGGGGAGAAGAGGATGTCATAGCAGCTGGTCTGAAGGCATGTATTTACACACATATATTTACGCTTCAGGTTGGTTTGGTCTGAGTTTCTTTGCATTTAGCAGGTCACAGTTCTTTTCCTTATTAAGGATGCAAAGTAGACAAGTTAGAAGAGAAAGAAAACTATTAGGCGAATCAAAAAAATTTGGCTGGGGAAAAGTGGAAGGATCTTTCAGTAAGTACAGGCTCAGAGGAACTTTGCTGTTTGCTATATTCACTTTTTGCTTCTTAGTTAAATATTTGGATAAAACTGTTATCTATCCACTTCAAGTACTTCATCTTTCATTCTTCTTGTCCTCCTTACCTACTGATTTGTACTAGGAATTTGTGCAACCTGGGTGTTTAATAAAGTCTGTTTATAAAAAAAGGCCTTCTATCTTTCATTCTTCCTTGCTGCTTGTAGCTCAATTCTCTGCAGGACATTGATGATTCACCCCATTCCTTCTGCCTTCTGATCCGTATAGACATTTCCTATGCATCAGAGATGCTCATCAATTCTCGACATGCTAAGGCTAAGCTGATTACTTATTTCTCTATTAAAATAACAACAAAGGATGAAAATACAAAGAAAAAATTATGTTATTTCACAATGAATTCATCTTGGGCAGGTCTTCGTTCTTCAGAGGCACACACTAACAGCAATAAGAAAGCTCCTTGATCCCAAGTAGATCACACAGAGTGAGGAGATGACTTGACGCCTCTCAGCACACATAGCAGTGCTGCCACCTCTGGCACTGCACAGTGGTGCCATTCCACAATCCCAAGGACAGGAGAGGCTGCTGCACATAATGTGCAACAACTTGCTCCCTCCATCTGCTGCTCCCTTGCTGTGACACTGAGTCTTTCTTAGTCACTCCCTGAGCAAATCCATGCCCCACTTGAGCGGCCACACAAGACACTGCGGAAACCACGCAAGGCAGGCAGAGAGCCTGGAAACCGAAATACAAGCTTTTAACCCAAGCAGAAAAAGAAGCCTAGGAAAGGCAATCAAAAAACCCCTCTGTGTTTCTCTCTCATCTAGTCACTGCAACAAAGCGAAATCATGTCCTTCACAAAGCTTCCCGTTTATTGCCTTGCATCCTTTGGCCAATTAGCTGCCACTGCCCCACTGCTACAAATTACCTTCGCTGTAGCTGCACCCACAGAAGAGTGGTGAGGGGTGGGCAACCTCCCCCAGCTGGGTAAAAAGCCAACTCCCACCAGAGGGACAGAAGCAAGAGGAGTCACAACTTGGCAGTGCAGTCAGAGTCCATGACAAATGCCTGTGCTCTCCTGCAAGACAGGCACTGGGGATTTCGCAAGTTGTACACTCTGCAAAAAGAAATAAATCCTGGGCATCACTGTCTGAACCTGAAAACATCCAGGCTGACAATCATTTCATATTTTTTCCCTTGGTTAAGGCATCTCTTTGTTGCCATTCAGTCATTCAGGATATCTTGGAGGTTCATTATTCATCCTATTCACTCTACCTGTTCACATAAACATCTCTTACCCAATAAACATTCAAATGTCTCTTAAATTTAGGATTGTAATTACATTGAAAGTAATTTTTCACTGTTTATATCATTCACAAAATGACTGCAAAGCCTGTTAAGGGCAGGCCTCTCACTTCTGTGTAGTTCAATCACTTGCATAAGGACTTTAAAAGAGTTAAAAATGGCAACATTTTGCAGAATACTGACTGCAGACTTTCTAACTTTTAAAGCAACATAGCAGTTTCCTCATAAAGACTGAGCAGAAGTCAAATGATCTCTTTGCACAGGAAACATCAGACATACTCAGCAAAAGAAAGGGATAGATATACCTCAAATCCATCTTCCATTTATTTAGTACAAGTTTTCTTTTAAACATTAGTAGATCCAAGGAAAATAAAGCACAGAGAAAAGCAGTTAAAAATCTTATTAGGATTAAAAGCAGTGGGTGGTGCTAGATATACATGGGTTTAAAACTCCTGACAGAAACAGAAAACACTCATTTTACATTATTTTAAGTAGCTTTAGGGAGACAAGCAAGAAAAAGAACAGGAAGTGTTGTCAGACAGAAGCCAGAAGCACATTAAACTGTCACTTGGATGAATCCTGCAACATCTTTTGTCCACTATGTGTAATACTTCAGATCATGTGTACAACATCCCCTCTTTGCCATGATCCCTATCTCAGGGCGCTGTCATTTTCCCCATTGCTCTTTCCACACGTTCCTCATGCAGAACAGCAAAGGGCACAGTAACCACCCCTTGCCATTTCCCACATACAAAGAGTTTTACAGCATCATGAAGTGCCACTATTTCTGCTCATGTGCTTTCCATCTTAAGAGAAAATTAAATGAAATACTGGTTTGCTGCTGCTGATTAAAGAGTTGTATAGGTAGGTTTTTGTTGGTTTGTGGTTTTGTGGTGGTTTTTTTTGTTTTGTTTTTGTTTTTTTTTTTTTTATGACACAAAGGAATCAATTCCCACAAACGTCAAGGTGCTCAGTGTTTCCTTGCACACATTTCCCAGTCCAGCCCACACCTGATTTGCAGGTGCCAGCCAGACCTCCAATTTTTCTACAAGATTCAGGAGCCTAAAATCTATTCCAAGAGCTTCACCTGCCCCAGCAGCAGCAAGCGCTGCTCTTAGAGGCTGCTGTGAAGTCACACAGGAGGAGAGCAACCAAATGAGACCTCCTTGCTCCCTGTTCTCCTGCTGTGGGGACACATCCATCCACAGCAAGGAACCACACATTGCCCCCTGCCAAGGTCACTGGGGCAGTTCTTGCCTGCTGATGCCTGGACAGGACCACTCCAACCAGTTTCAGGCTTCATTCCCCTTCTTTCAGCAGCCTTTCTCTCACTTTGATCCTCCCTTAAAACTACCCTGGTTTTTCTCTCTGGAGCAGAAAAGGGATCTGGAGAAGGAATAGCAACTTTGGATCATTAGTTCAGCTACATCAAGAGGCGCAGGAGCTGAGCTGCTTGGAAAGCTTGTCACCACTGGCAATTGTAGCAACTGTTAGGAAATGAGGAGTGTGAAAAGAATAGAAACCTGTAACTGTAACCATGAGAAAATGAATGAACCATCTGAAAAAGAAAATTTAACATGACACACCAATTTCTCACATTCCACCCCCCCCAAACCTTCATATCAGAATCTCTAACAAGATTAAAAAAATAGGAAGTTTAATTACCAAATAATGACAATGAGCAAAGCATTAGAAGTACCATGCTTCCTTGGTAACCAGGAAAATAATATTTATCATTTTCCATATTCACTTGCAGTATTTTTTTGCACATAGTAAATATAAAATTGTACTTCACTTTATCTTGCTGACAAGAGGAAGCTATGCTGTTAACATAAAAATGATTAGAAAATTTTAATCTGCAGGTTCCCCAAGTTATCATTCATCATGCCATTGGTTATATTCTAGTGAAAACAAACAGATAGTAATGTAACATTAAGGACTCATAAATTTTTTACATAGCCCGGGCACTCCTACAGCAATTTAAGAGCTTCCCCTACGCCGCTTAAAGTGGAGAGGGCTCATTTCTGCTGTATCTCCCCAGTTTTCTCCCCATACAAGCCACCTAGACCTGAGCTGGGAAAAAGAAGAGGCACCTGAAAATGCTAAAGTAAACTTAGCATACTGTGGCATGTTTGGAACACTCACTGCTCCTTTGCTGTTGGAAAAAAAAAAAAAAAAGGACAGCTATAGAGAGTGTAGACAGTAAATTTACAGATAAATTCTGGGTAGTTTCTTCTGGCTGCAGAAGAAAAGCAAACCTTTCTTTCTTTGTGCTATCTTACTACAGGCTGTTCCCAAAGAATTTCAGATCATTTAACTCTACACACTTCTCACCACATACTCTTTTCAGATTGTTTTTTTTTTTCTTGCTACTGAATTACTTTGTCATGTGTGGCTATCGAATCAATGATGCCTACTGCTGCTGTTAGACTTCTAGCTGCAAAGCACGCTTCCTTTAAGTTGTATAGACAGATTTTCTTACAAATAGGAGTTGTGTAGTAGGCAGTGACATTATAATATTAAAAGAAACCTCAGTTTGACAATTTTTACACTAATAAAGGCAAATTGCTTCAGGTTTTTATTTCTAGGTCTGTCCTTTCAAGTTTCTCCTCTTATACTGGGAAATGAGGAGTAACCACTAGGAGAAGGGAGGTGGTGAGCGAGTGGCTGCACAGTACTCCAGCTGGGGTTATACCACAACAATCCTTTTTGATGCCTAATGTGGCGCACAAAGGGTTGGGATAACAACAGATATGACCAGAACATGTTAGAACAAATTTGTTGAAAGCATTTAATAAATTAGTTTAATAGTTGCTGGTTACAATGCTGTTCCGTTTGCTCAGAGTTCCTGCACGTGTGCTCACAGCCCCTGTTCCATCCATGCGGTCTCATCAGCATCTCATCTCATCTCATCAAAGTTAACCTCTAGAAATCAATACATTTGGTTCATTTGGAGAAATATCAAGGTTTATTAACCATGACAACACCATGAACAAGTTGATGACTCAGTAGAGAGAACTCCAGCCTTCCAAAAAAAATCCTCAAGATGTAAGGAAACAACTATCCCTTCCTGTTCCACCAGCATAGTCCCTGGTAGTACCCCACTATACCACAGCATGAGGTAACTAAAATTTATTGCTATTAGGCAATAAGAATGTTTCTAGTGTTCTCATATTTCCAGTGTATCTAACTAGTAGAAAACATCAGTTCAAATACTCTATAAACATTTTACTCACTGCTACTTTAACAAACAGAAAGAAATGAAAGTCAAATTATTTTCCCCTTTACATTAGAATGTTTCAAGAGTTGTTCTAAACACAAGTTTGGTGTATAAATCCTTATCAGCTTTTACTATTTTACACTCCTACACTGTTTTGACATATAAAAACTAGAGGATAATTATGTGTCTGTTGGCAATTCAAAGTGCTGAATCACTATTGTTTAGTGCAAGTGGCCCAGCTGTGCCTGATAGTTTCTTTTTCAATATTAAAGAATAGCTAAGAATGAAGGCTCTAAATTACCATTCACTGAGACATGAAGGGGTCTGATCTTTGTGCTCCATACAGGCACAGTTTTATTTTATTTATGCTGTCATCACAGCTGCTGGCAGGGACCCTAGGATCATCTCCTGAAATCTCCACAAGAACTCTCTCTTTCCAGCAGACTTAAGTTGACTGGACATGGTGAATGACTAAATCATGAGAGAACCTCCTGGATATGCTTAATCCATGTAAGACATCTCTAACACAGGAAAATCTACAGACAGATATCCTCTGAAACACATTTCAAATTTAAAAATAAGAACATTAGCAGAAAAAATATAGAGCTGCAATACTAATACATGTGACATTTGCTGAGAATCACTGAGAGTTTATTGCAGCATTTGGAGAGCAGCAAACTCAAATACATTCTGTACACATTCTTATCCAAGGCGACTTAATGAAAAGTTATGAACAAATACTCAAAATCATTTTGCTGCTAATGGAGAAAGGAAAAAGCCATTTTGGTTTGGCTTGCAGGGACAAATCTTGTTGGTTGTAGGGAGAGCAGGAAAACATATAACTTAATATATAATGGCTTATGGCCAACATAGGTAGTTTCTTGACAAGGATACAACCAGCTCCTGCAGCTCCCACCAACAACAGAACACCCACTGACATTCCTCATAGTGCAGCTAAATCAGTGAAAGGAAACAAAAAAATTTTTTGAGGCTTACTTTCTCTCCTGAATCCTGACACCTAGATACAATAGGGGTGGACAAAAAGAATACTGAACAAAACAGTAACAAAGCAGTATTTGCCAATGGCTTATCCTGCCCAAATCTAGATCTCTTTCAGACAGCTTAGAATTAAACACTTTAGGTTTAAACACAAAGTAGCACACTGCTCTTGGTTTTGTCAGTATTTCCAGCACTCACAATCAAACAGACAACAGCTTGTCTTTAAAGACCTGGGGCAATTTACTCAACAAAAGTCTGATAATTTGGAATGGAAATTACACACATACCAAGAGACTTCACATCATCTCTTACTAAGACAGTGTAAAAAGCTTAAATGATAGCATTTAGAAGGCTGCACCTAAAGCAGCAGCTCCCAAGACAGAGGTCAGAGGATTGTGTTGAATTGTGCCAATTATAACTGGGGATGCAACACAGGCAGAGTCAAACTGGTTTCTGCTATCAGTGTAGAGATCATGAAGAATTACTGATCTGGGAAAGGGGCAGACAAGCCATATAACTTGGAAGTTCTTCCTCTGAATAAAAGTGTGCTTCATCTGGCATCGTACTGGCAATTAAGAAAATCAACACAAATTCAAAGAGATTCTTTTGCTTCAGCAGCAGGCTGACACACTGACATGTTTGAAGCAATAAGCATTTTACAAGCATGTGTATCATGGCATGAAATAAAAGCATATTTGAAATTAAAAATTTACCCTGTATAATGGTTAGCTTCTAGGGACCAAATTATTCAAGAATTATTGGCCATTCTATAAGCTACATACTTCTTACACCAGACCTTATACCAGAAGAAGTATTATCAGAACACCTTACCAGAAAAACAGTACCCACTCTTTTGGAGGGCCAAAGAATCAGCAAAGAATCCATACAAGACAATATTTCTAATCCTCAATAAACAATTTTATTCACAATTAAGAATGGAATCTCTTCTACTCAACACTGGTGAGGCCACACCTGGGTTACTGCATCCAGTCCTGAGTTCCGTAGTACAAGTCATGCTGGAAAGAGACCAGAAAAGAACCACAGAGATGGAGCATCTCACATATTAAGAGAATCCCAGAGAACTGGGATCATTCAGAACTGTGTTCCACAATCCATCCTCAGGACTTCCAGACACCTTGGCTTGATACTATCTATGAACTCAGCTCAATTACGTACAGCTTACTGCTATGGATTACATTTTGTTGATTTTAACTGCTGTGTCTATTTCCATTCAAAACAGTTTAAGAGTGTTATTAAATAAGGATGTAAGTTTACCAAGACACTTTTTTGGAAAACTATCTAATCGTCTCACCACTACCTTTTGTCTTAAGTTGTATTGGTAAACCAGCATGAGCAAACAAGATGTAGTAACCCCTGCAATTAACATGAGCATTTGCAGAGAAAGCCTCCCATTAACAGAATTAGTTGTTCCTTCGACTAGTCAAGCCCAACATTCAAAACACAGTGGATTAGTTTATTCCAATAGCTATGTTTCAGAATCTGGGTCCTTAAAGAAAAAGAGAAATTCAAGATCCATTGGTGGTATGAAGAACTCTTCTGAGAGACTCTGAAAGTTACCTTACAAATGCTAGAGGAGCTTGATTTTACCCATATTTTGCAAAAACTTACTGCAAAAGTCAAATGGCACAAGGTTTCAAGAAAGGAAAGAAGGCAGTTTCTTTAATATATAAAACAAACAAAAAAAAATCATTACTACTTAAAAGGTAAAACAAAATATGATGAGCTCTCTAAACTTCCTATTGACTTGCACTAAGACAGAAAAGACTAAGTGTAGGGAAAAAATAGATTTAAAATCAAGGCACGTATGTGCTCTGCTTGCTTTTCTTGTGGCCAGGCAAGGGTCTGTGACCGACATAACTTAGATCACAAACACCAG
This sequence comes from Hylia prasina, assembly GCA_013397195.1. Taxonomy (NCBI): domain Eukaryota; kingdom Metazoa; phylum Chordata; class Aves; order Passeriformes; family Sylviidae; genus Hylia; species Hylia prasina. The sequence goes on from VYXD01015740.1 coordinate 244,380, forward strand.
ATAGAACTACAGATCTGACCTACCAAAGGGAAGTTTGTAGAGATAAACATGGTTATCTTGAGCAGAAGGAGCAGAGTACTTGAGCACTACAGAATTCTGCACAAGCCAAGGAGAGCTGATAAATGGAAATCTGTCACAGAAAAAGGTGTTGGGTGATAGGGAATAACAAAGAGTTGAGTAAGGCACCTTAGTGCAGCCTGCAATACAGCACCAAGAGGCACAACTTTCAGAGAGTCAGAAACCAAAATGCAAGAGCGTATGTAAGACAGCATTAGGAGTAAAAAACATACTTCACAGGGCTTCCCTGGTGTAGGATCAGGATCTGTGTTTTGTACTGTGGATAAGACACTACCCTGATATATTGACACATTCCCATGTCAGTGAGCCAGGATGCATGCCCATCCAACTGCTAGAGAGGGTTGAAGTCGGCAGGAAGATGTTCAGGAGGCTGCAGGACATCTGCTGCCTACACCTCACTGAGGTCAGGAGGGAAACAAGACCCAACTTGCCTACAAGGTTTCGGGAGACTCAGGAGTATTAGCAAACAGGGGTTTTAAGAATATAGTCTCATCTATTACTTGAAAGCAATACTACAAAAATCCAATCTTCCTCCTTGTAAAGGGAATTGGATTAGGGATGACAGCAGACTATAGGAAAGAAAAGGAAAGCTGCTACAATACAGAAATAGGTCCTGGTGGGGGGAAAGTGGGTGAAGAGGCAACAGTGCCCTTTTAGCTCAGCCAGCATGAGAGCATCACAACAAAGCTCCTAAAATTTGTATGTCCATACCCAACCACAGCTATCTGAATAGGATTGACAGAAAGGACTAGACATTTCCCACCACAGGGATACAAGGCAGACTCTCTCTAAGGCCAATTAGGTCCTCATGGCCAAACCCAGAAAAAAGAAACAGAAGGGAAAAGGGGACACCACCAGACTTACTGGTCACCTCCAGGATGGCAGTAGCCTCAAGGAGGTTTTCCACAAGGCAAGGATTACATGTCCTCTGGGTGACCTGGCACCCACAGTTCTCAAATGCAGGAAACTTTATTGCTTGTCTGTAGCAGTGGAAACTCATTTACATGCTCCTCACATATTAAAAAGAAGCAAACAAAAACCTGTGATGCATGTGATATATCATTAACAGTAATCAAGAAGTCTTTTCAGGGAATGACCTGGAATACTGAACTGCTTCTAACTGAAGGAGGCCCCTGAGCACACTCTTTTGATGAAGCAAGAAATAATCTCTCAGCTGCAAGAGATCAGTTCTTCCTCTGCCCTCCGTGGAGCAACCTCCTCATAAAAGCACAGTTTCACGGCAAAGCAAAGCCTCTGGGCCCTAAAGATCCAGGACTTGACATGTGCCTGGCTTCGTGGAAGGCAAGGCAGAAAAGAGCCATAGCTCTTTTCTGTGGGTCTATAGGTCTGCAGTCAGACGGAGGTAAAGGAAAACATGGGTTATAGTGTCCTGTTTTGCCATAAATCTATTAAAGGGTGCTTGATACAATGACCAACAAATGCAACTGCACGACCAAGTAAAGAGTAAGCAATTCAGGGAGCAGGATCAATTAACTCCCAGGTAGAAGCACAAAAAGGCTGCAGAAACTGAATAAGGACTGTTGTGTATTGTGCTGGAACACCTGAGCTCCTGACATGTGGGGGGGCTGAAAACATCCAGATGTTCTGTGTCATGAGATGAGAGGGGATGCTAAAATGGATCTGGAATGCTGCTCAAGAGACAGCTGGAAGTTAACCTGAACTCTTAGGACTGCTGCCTCCCAAGTTGAAAACCAGATACTGTAGTAGAGATTTACTGTGAGCAGGAAATATTCCAGGCACAGGGAGAGACCAACAAGGCTACAGAAGCAAGGTGAAGCCAACAGTAAGAGAACATTAACTGGCTTTCAATTCACTTTACTTAAAGACCAGCATTTAATAGTGCTCCTATGAAAAAGGCTTTTCTGAGACATAAAAGAGTAGCTCATGGGAAATTGGTCTTCGACAAGATCTGACCTCCTTTAAAGTTGCTGAAAGACCTGTACCAAGGAACACACTAGGAAGTTTGGATGTGACTATGTTACTGTCTCAGTTTGACCAGGAGAGTGCTCTGGGAGAAAGTCTCTGAACTGCTGCCAACTCCACTCCCCCACGTTGTGCTTTGCACATGCAAGTCAGGTCCCTTCTAGACTACACAAAACTGGGAGATGTCCTGAGGCCACTGACAGGCATTCAGCGCTGGGGTCACACTACAACTAGCCCAAAGGAAACCCCCAAAACAAGGACAGCACAGATGGAGGTTTCCCAGCAGCAAGCATTCAGTGCCCAGTGGTCTGACCTGCCCTAAGTGCAGATATGTCTTCACAGCAGTGGTGCTGTGGGGCCTCCAACCTGAAAGATCTGAATGCAAAGACTGTCAAATACATACAGCTCCAGTAAGGCTCTTCTGAATGTGCATTTGTGTCAGCAACCACTCTCCTCAGATGAATTTAAGCTTGAACTATTATATATTGCAACAGGGCAGGACAAGTTCCATGCTTTCAGGCATGGAACTCGTAATTTCATGTCTGAAAGAATTATGAATGTCTTGCTTAGATAAAAAAAAACAAACCAAAACAAAGTAAGAGCAATTCTTGCATTTTGCCTTTATATTTGTGCAAGTCTTTCTTTTTCAGTGCTCCAAGGATATGACTCTTTTTTCCAAGTTTAGACTGCAAAAAATGCTTCCGAAATTCCTAATGTTGCCAGTGTCTTTGATAAAATTCTGCTTGCATACTGCTAATACAGAAAATAAACTCCTTTCTAGTCCTCCAGCATATAGAAAAAATACACTATTTTTTGTATCTGATTAAATATTAAAAACATGAACTCATTATTAATAATTATTTATGAACTGCTGTTTCATACAGAATCTTGACATTTCAAATACACCTGACTTCACCAGCCCAATGATGATCATCACGCCAGTCTTTTACATGTTTTCCCAATTTAGAAATGCTTTCTCTCACTCGCATTGTAACAACTTAGCTACGTTGAATTAATATTATTTAGCTAAGAAAGCTTGCCTTTTTTTTTTTTGAAATGAGGGCAGAAGTCATACAATTCTCTTTGTTTCTCCCTCTGTCTTACGATGTTCATGTACTTCAAATAATTTCTTACAAAGCTTTGGGTGAAAAATATTACAATTTAATGCACAAGTGCTTTCTGGTTAAGATGCGCTCATGCCTAACAGACATTCTTGGATACCTGAGTAAAAGCATTTCACTTATGAAAATGTGCATTATAACAGTCAAATCTGAATGTTGCTACCAATCAGAGTATCACAAATCTTTGAATCTATTGGTATGACAATGTCTGCTTCACTATTCTATTTAGGAACTTGTTCACCAAGTATACTTAACACACCTTCCTTTTTCTTGAGTATTAAGCTATTTTTGATTGGAGGAGGAAATTCTATGACTGGGCATACTATGTGATTCTTATTCAAATACAAGCAACTTTATAGTGGAATTTCCAATTTAGCCATTTTCAGTAAAAATGCATATCACACAATTCCAAGTGTGACTGCAACTCAAGCCATTCCTTATGCTTTCCACTCATCCTGAAGGTGCGCAGCTGCTGCAGTGCATGCTCCTGCACATGACATTCTATTTGGAAACAGCTTAAAGACAATACATAATAAATAGAGGTGTAAAAGACACTGCATGATTACTGGAAAACCAGAACAGTCTTAGCAAGAAGCCCCAATTAGCTGGACACGCAATTAAACTTGGTTTGTCAAGGCCAGGCTGGATGGGGTTCTGAGTAACCTGGTCCGGTAGAAGGTGTCTCAGCTCCTGGCAGAAGAGCTGGAATTAGATGAACTTTAAGGTTCCTTCTAACCCAGACCATTTACACGATCTATGGGCCTAATAAGATATAGAAAAAAAGAAAAGGCCCAAACACACACACCCTTACACATTTCGGTACGGTTTTGGATACTTCACTCCCAGCCTAACCAACAGTTTTTCTGGTGGTGGAATATTCGCCTCAGAAAGGCATCAAACACAGGTTTCCAACCCCCACGCTGTGTTCAAAGACTTAAAGGGGGTTGGTACGGCCGGAGGGGCCCCCAACTTTAGCAGAACGCGACCTTCCCCGTTTGTGGGACGAGAGCGGCGCCCGGCCCGGTGCACTAACACCGGGGCCATCAGGGAAGGCCCGCCCGGCTCACCCAGCGGCACGGGCAGGGCAGCACCTGCTCCGCACGCCGAGCCCCGGCGGGAGGCGGCTGGGGCTGCTCAGCCCCCGGCACGGACACCCCCGGCCCCGAGGCAGCCCCGCAACCATCGGCACTCACCTTGTCCCGCAGGGCGACCGCCAGCACAGCCTCCGGACGAAGGTCAGGGCCGGGGACGCCATAACCAGGGGAAAAGAAGGCGGGAGGGGGGAGGAGACGGCAAAGCCCGCCCCGCCGGGGATGGATCACCGCCTTCATGGCCGTGAGGGGGCGGCCCGAGGGCGGAGCAGCGCCGGGGCCGCGGCCGCGGCGGAGTTCTGCCCGGTGGGTAAAAGCAGCCGGGCGGTGCCGTGTGTGCCGCGCTCCGGAGCTGGGCCTGGGAGTTACAGAATCGTTTAGGTCAGAAAAGACTTCTGAGATCACCGACTCCAACCTATGACCCAGCACCACCTTGTCAGCTTAGACCATGGCACCAAGTGAACTAGCTGAAAACTAGCTGAATTTCGCACCACCGTTTCTTAAATGCGTCCAGGGATGGTGACGCCACCACCTCCCTGGACAGCCCGTTCCAATGTCTTCACTTTTTTCGTGAAGAAATCCTTTTTAATGTCCAACCTGAAGCTTTCCTAGCTTGAGGCTACATCTTCTCATCCTGTCGCTGGTTGCCTGGGAGAAGAGGCCAATCCCACCTGGCTTCAAGTTGTTTTCAGGCGCCTGTAGAGAGCGATAAAGGTCACCCTAGAGTATTCTCTCCAGGCTAAACACCTCTAGCTCCCAAAGTACTGCTAATAAATTATGGGAGAGCAGTTTATTGAGCCAGCTCCCTCACTAGCCTTGGATAAATCCCATTTGGTCCCTTAAACTTGTGTCTAAAGGTGCTTTAGGAGCTGCTGGAGACCCTAAACTCACTCACAGCAAGGGTAACAAGAACCAGGCAGTTCCACATGCTGCAAGTTCTGTGGGGTTAGAAATGGAGCCAGCTGAGGTTGGCCCAGGTCGCCAGAGCAGGTCAATGGAAAATGAATTGACATGAAACTGGAACCCTTTCGTGGGCAAAAGTCATAAACTTGTCTCAGTCCCCCCCAAAAGCAGCTTGTAGTGGGCATTACATCATTAATTACAGTCACTTATTTTACTAATTTTCTATTTAGAAAGTTTCTAAAATGTTTGCACTGCTGTTTGTACACACAAACCACCTGGCAGGCTGCTGGTTGACTTGGTGTCTGTACCTCAGTGTCACTGGCACTGTGTAAGGGCAGAATAAACACTAGTGCCTGCCCCATCTAACTTAAAAGATATCACTAGTTATTGCTCAGATTTTGCTTTTTCATCTTCAGCTCCTGAAGGTGTATTTAATTTTCCCTTGCCAGTGTTACCTGCACTGTGAAAGCTGTTTCTGTGTTTGCTTGGGTGCTTTGAAGATCCTCACAATTCAGGCACTTAGGTCTGTTAGTTTTCTTTCAAAAGACATCTAATAAAATCACCTTTTGGTTCTGGGGCTTTCTCCTCCTCCTCCCCAAAAGTAAATGTGTTTAAGATTCTCCTCAAGGAATAAACGTTTTGAAGCTGCTAATGACCTGCAGGGTTCTCCTTCCTTAAGTGTTGATTACATTTTTCCAAATAGTAGGTAACTGTTAGAGACTGACAATTAGGATGGCAGATTTTTCCCCTCATACTGTGAAGATCATGATATGTGACCTGGGTCAAATCACATGTAGCTAACTTTTTCTAACATAGCCTTGGGTTTCAAGTAGGGGTGTTCTTTGAACTTGATACATGACTTTTACTCATGATTACAGATCCAAAAGCCTAGCATTTCTCAGTTTCAGAAACAACCTTTACTGGTTTACAGTTCTGACAGACCTACTTAAAGCAGGTATTTATTTGTGTTTTAGCCCCTCAGTAGCAATTTCTATCTCTTCTACACTAGACTGTGATGTGAAATTGTTTAACATTTTCAGAAGACTTTAAAAGCACTCTCCTGAAGGTGTTGTAGTTAATGCTTCCGTTGATGAATATCCTTATTTTCCCCTAATCAAGCAAAACTCATGGCTTACAAGTATGTAGCTTGTTAGAGACAGTATTTTGAACATATGAAGACAAACTGTGGGCTAGGTCTTGCTCTGAGATATAGAATCAAGGCTTATTCTGTGAATAAGAGGAGAATTTGGCTCTAAAGTGTTAGCATTTGTTTTGTCAAGGTATAGGAAAACTTTTTTTTAAACTGAAATCTTATGAACACAACAATTTTAGTCTTGTTATTTGTAAAGGCCAGAAAAATCACTACAGAAATGTAATGTAATGAATATCAATTGAAAGTTTACTGTAGTAGTATTGTTAGCACTAAAGTAATGAATCTAGAGAGGGCTCCCTAGAGGACTCATTTAGTAAGTTGCTTCAGATTTATTGTTTGACAAACAAGTCCCTCATGGCAATGCCCTCTCTAGCATTTTATTATTAATGGTAAGATGAAGATTTTTTCCTGGCTGCGCTTTTATCCTTGGGTAAAATTCTCATATTTTTTCTTTTAGTTCATCTTCACATTTTCTGCTACTGCCTCTAGGCAGTAAGCTAAACTTCTAAGTTTAATTTTGCTTTATTTCTTTATGCTGAATGTATGTCAGTTTAAATAGGCTAGGCTTTTTAATAAAGTCACACTGGAACTTCTGAAAATGCATGAACATTTTTCAGTTTTGCCTGAATACTGTGAAAAGGCATCTTTGCATTCAAAGATAGATTGCATACTGTAGGATTAAATACAGACACCAGCAGTATTCTGTGCTTGCAGAGTGGAGCATAGAAAAATCGTAACCTTAGTGACTTCTTTTTCTCATCACCTCTCTAAGATACAGATCACAATCCATGTAGTGTGTCTTCAAGAGTGCAATTTGCTGTATGTGTCTGTCTCTAGAAACCTATGCCTCCAGGGGTCCTCCTTCCTTTTTCTTTTCTCTCTTTTCTTCTCTAGTTTTTCTTTCAACTTCCTAGCATTCATCTCACTGCTCAGGTGAGCTAAAACATAACCAATCTCTCATTTTATGAATAATTCATTGCATAAACCTCTTTCTGTTCTATAGGTGGTGTTACCTTTGCCTTAGATATGCAATATGGTTTATTTTCTTGGCAAATCTTGGGGTTTTTATTCTTTTTAACTGTTTCTTCTTTGCGATGTATTCTTATTCCTGGAATTGTGATCTTGGGGGAACAAGGTCACCGACCTTACAGCTTTCAGTGTGGCTCAATGTTCTGCACTTCTGTCACTTTATATATGGGCACATATATATGTGCTAGAGAAAACTGGGCCCTTCTTATGAAACACCAGATCATGCACTAAGTTTTCAGACCACCAGTCTGATGTTTTGTTTGCAGAATGATTGCCCATTGTATTCTATACTTATGTGCCATGTGTTTCAACATAATTGCAGGCTCTCTGATATGTTGATACAAGCCTGAACAAGAAATGCTTTGCGTAACTTTGTGGTGGAAGGGAGGAATGGTGTTGGCACAATCAAATCTGATTTTGATACACTGAGGTGATCACTCTTTCATTTCTGTCACCAGTTTCTTCAGGAAATTTGCATCACCAGTTTCTTTTTCAGTTGTGCAATATTCTATAGTCTGAATCATCTTTTTTTCATTTTCTGTGATGATAATTCTTGCATCTTTGCAATAATTTCTGTAGTCTTTGTGTTGGGTGTTTGATTGTTTTTCCTGTAGATTTTCTAAAATAAGCTTTTTATAATGTTACTGGACTGAACTCAGTATTAAGGAGTTGAATATTTGCAATTCTTTATCATGACAAGGCAGCTGTTCTCTCTTTGATGAAAATGTTTATCCATAAAGCGGATGTGTTGTGTACTTTATTATTCAGAACTTGATATCCATGACTAATGGTTTTCCCCTTGGAAACAAGTCCAATAAATCCTGCAAGACTTACTTTGTGATGATATTAGCATGGTTTTTACATAGATGATGACAACCTGTTTCAGACATGTGGGAGAGGGGTTTTCAGAGTTTTGCTGCTACAGTGTAGAAAACAACAATATTAACAAAGGGCATTAATCACTGATGACTTTGGAACCTCCTGTCTACATGTGGGGCCCTGTTTTATCCTCAGTATGAACGGTATGCTCAGTTCCTGACGCTCAAGAAGGAATTAGACTTGGACCTACTTAAGCAGAGTTTTTAACCAACAGAGAGATATAAACATGAGACTTAATCAGCAGCTAACAAATTATACTCCACTTTTATTGGCTGGATTGCTGATGCATTCTTGTGAAATCATTAATTCTGGAGGAATAGCCTTTTTGCAGCATTGTGTTTACTTTGGATCTAAAACGCAATTCTCAGTAGTCACCTCCACTGACCACCTGGTGCATGCCTTGAGATATCTCTGTCTTCTTATGCTTTGCTCTAATGTTCCATTCAAAATCATCCCTGTTACTCCAAACCATTGTAGTTCTTTTGCCATGAATGTAAATTAATGTATCCCATCTAGCTGCAGATTATCCTCATCTAATCAAAATATAATCACTTCTATCTTGAATTATCAACCTTTCCAAAACTCTCAGCATTCAGTAAGGTTAGACAATACATATAATTTTTTTCAAGACCCTATGTACTGGACTATAAGTTTAGGCCTATCTCACTGAAATATTTTCACAAAGGAGTACCTGAGGAGCTAAGCCTCCTGTCTGGAAACAACTGTAATTAGATAGGCACTATACTGCTATTGAAGGACTTACCTCAAGTGTACCATAGAGTTAGCTGTCAAACTGTATTTTATTACTTAGTTCTTCTCTCTGTGTGCTGTAATGTCTCTCAATATTTTCTTCCAGAATGTCACTGTACAGTCTTTCTGATCCCTTTACAATGCAGTTGCAGGAGGTGCCTTTGTTCTGCAGGGTCTAGTACAATTTTCTGTAGGCAGAATGTGGGCAGATTCCTATTTACTTTGGTCATCCACTGTTTACTTACAGACACTGGAGGAGACTGTTTACTCTGTAGTCAACATCATAATAACTTTTGTGCTTCTTGTCATCAGTGCTTAGCTACTTACAAGTCAGGTTTAAACAAACTACTTGGCAATCTTGTTTTGAGGCCTCTCTCTCTAACCAGTGTATTTGTGTTCAGAAATTGCTACATTTGCCTCATCATCTTGCTTGGTTTATTGAAGGAACGTTTAAACTGCATAGGAATATTATTCTAAAGATGTTTTACCAGAACAGAAACAAAAGTGCAATTGCGAATAATTGTTATTTTTTTTTTTTAGGAAATAACATGGAAAGCAATCTCAAAGATATTTTGTGGAGCTTTACATCATAACCAGCAAATCTATGTAGTTAGCCTTTGAAAGACCTGTATGTTTTCAAATATGTTGAAGATTGGCAACCCCTATTCACAATCTGTGAAATGTGTATATTCTCATCCTCCTGTTCTGAAGTGCTACAACTATTTGTGAAAGGTTACATATCATATCTCATTTGCCAGTACTTTGGCAAGATAGCCATCAATATTAATCTGCAGACAATGAGAAAATCCTGTTTGAATGCATCTAAAATGATATGTTGGGCTCCACTGGTTTTTCACACTAAAAGCACCTGATAAAGAAACATTATTGCCTGGAGTTCAGTCCGGAGATGTTCAGTCAATTTTACATATGAATCAACAAATAGAAGAATTGTTGTTAATTAAAGGAATTGAAATCTTCTTAGGCTGGAGTCCCTTTTTCTTTCCTGAACCCTTAAGTGATGCAGGTGTTGGTTGTGGGCTCATCAGACCCTTTTGCCAAAGAACTGGTTCTACTATTTTTGTGCTTCCACTTGTATTTTGGGCCATCATTTCACAGTTTAAACTTTAAGCCAGAATAAGCAAACACACTACTGAAAGGAGAAGTTTTTCTATTTTTCTCTGTCCCTCCCAGTTCACTCCCATGCTTTGTTTTCTGCTGACAGGGCTGTTTTCATGGCTGCGCAGTGACCTGGCTCAGGGAATTGATCTGAGTTACAACTAGCCAGGCAAAACCCGGTAAGTAAATGAATAATGGTTAATTGTGACCCAGATCAAACAATTTATCCTTTTTGCCACACACATGAATGCATGCTCATGCTGGTGCCAAGGAGGGAGATGTGAGGGGGCCTGACAGGCAGTGGGATTGCTTCTTTCAGCAGCAGTTACATCAGCTTATGATTTTAAGGCATTAATGCACTGCCTCTGTGGGATTTGTATCGGTTTCTGTCATAGCCTTGAGGGATTTGGTATGCATTCTGTCTTGGGCTGTTTGTATTGCTAATTTTTTTTTTTTTCCCCCAGGAAGCACTATACCTATAAGTAGGTACAAATGGGGCTGTTACCTGGCTTCTCTAGGAAGCATATTATAAAGTGACAGTGATCTGCATCAATTAGCATGTTAAAATGAAACTTGACAGAGAGCTAGGGGAAGATATTAAATCCCTGCACATTTCTTTTGTTGACAGAAGAAAGTGAAACTATTAATGGTTCCAGTAAGCAAAAGACTGCATCACAAGCTTTGTACCCTATCACACAACTGTTGTAGTAAACATTTTTCTCATGTGTGAGGTTCGCTGGGCCTTGATGTTTTGTGTTCTCTGCTTCTGCTTGTTTGTGATCACCCTTGCACAGCCCACAGTGCAGTGCTGACACGGGTATTTGTGTGGGCGTTCAGTGAACCAGATCAGAGAACTCATGCAGTTAAAAAGTAACCCACAGAAGAGAACCCATTAGCTGGACCAGTCTCCCATTTTGATTTACTCTCTCCACAAAAATAGTGGAGCTGACACAGCTCAGAGCACAGTCACTCTTTGACATGGCAGGATTGCTGAAATGTTTACATTTGGTCTGCATCACTATGTTTAGTGATACTTAGTTCCTTTATTACTTCACCTTCCCACATGGTGACCAGTGTCAGCAAAGGAGTTTTAGCAGTAAATCACAGCTGGGTTGGAGTTAAGTGCAGCAGGGCATTCTGCTTGTACTCAGTGTAATTTGGATACTGGGTCCTGCTAATTCATTTCCTCCCACAGTTCAGGGCTTGGATGACCTAGAAGACTCCAGGCCACCATCAATCTGTTGACAAGGGTATGGTGTAGGTCCATGTCAGAGCTTTGCTTGAGCTGCTTGCACAACTCAGGTGTCAGAGTTGATTCCAGCTGGTGATTCCACTTTAAATTTGAGCTAGTGATTTTATGGGGTGTTGATGATGTTCTTGGAAGCTACCCTAATAACATAACATTTTTCCTTTTTAATTCTTATTTGTATTGTTCCTGTTTTAGCCAAGTTTAGTTTTGAAATTATGGTCAATTTTAGTCAGTATGTCTTGGTTTAACCCCAGCTGGCAACTAGGCAACACACAGCCTCTCACTTGGCACACACACAGATAAACTGATGGGATGGCAAGGACAATTGGAAAAAAGGCAAAACTTCTGGGTTGAGGTAAGAACATCTTAATAACTGAAGCTAATAATGATGATGATGGTGACAATGGAGAAAACAAAAAGAGAGATAAAACCCACCAAGCAGAGAAGAATACATTTGCTCACCCCCCACTTACCAATACCCAGCCCCAAGCACAGTTTATATACTCAGCATGACTTCTCTGGTATGGAATATCCCCTTGGCCACCTCAGGTCAGCCGTCCTGGCCATGCTTCCTCCCAGCTTCTTGTGCACCTCCTCCCCAGCAGACCATGGGAAACTGAAAAACCCTTAACTTAGGGTAAGCACTACTTAGCAACAAACATCAATGTATTATAAAAATTTATCTCAACCTCAATCCAAACCTCAATACAAGGAAGAAAATCAACTCTATCCCAGGACAACATATTTCATGAACTGCTCTTTCCTCTTCCACTGGTCGAACAACTGTTGATGGAGTAGGAACAGTAGGAACACAGAAGGAATGGTATATGCCAGTGGCAAAGATGTGCATAAGGACATCATGATATTGAGTGACTGGATGACAAAAACTCAGATGAATTTGGTCTAGAAAATTTTATATCCATTCTATTTTTAATAGATATGCTAAAGTACTGAGCTGTAATAATCCTGTGGTAACATCAGTTTTGTGCTCAATAGCAATTAAAACAAACCTGACTCTTTGCATCTTTGTCCACGTCTGTATGAATTGGATCAAAGTGCCTCTGTATCATATAAATCTTATGAGGTTAAGGAAATAAGCCGACTACTTAGATGGTTTGATACTAGAGGTATGTTACTTTGAAATATGTGAACTAACCTGACTGATTTATTTAATTTGTTTTAAAGTTATAATTTTTGTTTTAAATTGGATTGATAAGCAGGTCATATAAAGGAATCCATTAATAATTAGAATAATAGGAGTACTTTCCTAAGGGAAATCACCCCCTCACTTATCCCCACATACCCCTTAAGGAGTCCTGTAACCTGAGAGTCAATTTAAGTGAAAACCTATTTATTATACTTGGTTAAGATTTTGAAATCCTGATACTTAAAATCTACTGTCCCTTGTTTTTTCTTAAGTAAATTATCTCTCTTCTTCATGTAAGTTATTTTTTTCTTCTCTACCTCTTATTTCCTTTTCTCAAATTACCCCCTAAGTCTCTATTCTCCTGCCTCACCCCTGCTCCCAACTAACCCAACCTCAGACTTGCTCCTGTGTTACTAGTTGCTTTAAATCATTTCATTCAATATTTATCTAGGGCAGGTTAATCCACATAGATGAGATGCTTCTCTTAGAGGAGAGTGTTTATAGAAATGCCATTTCCCAATTAGATTTTAGAATGTTGTTTTTTTTCCTGCAAGTCCTTAGTTGTTAAACTTACAGAGAAAACCTTTAAATTATGTTGCTGTAATGGAGACCATGGCATTTGCCATTTCTGTTGCATGGAATCACCACTAAGGAAATTAGGAATCTTATGACTATGAATGAAGTGAGAACTTGGGCTCTGGCTTGGTTACGGAATGAACTGAGGCAGTCCTGGGGCCCTGTACTTCCCATGGAGAGAACCTGAGCATAACCAGTAAATGGCCTTGAATTGTAGCTGAAATGAAAGTCAAGACTGTTTCTGCTCAAAAAAGAAACCCAAGCTGTTTAAAACAGATTTGGCATGAGGAGTAGAAATTGTTACCATCCTTCAGTCTAACGGCACCCATTTTGTAGCAATAAGTAAAATTGTTTCTTGAACAACAAGGTAAAGTTTGTTGAAAAACATGATGCCTCCTTCCTGCATATATGCACCTAATCTGTGCATCCCAACAGTGCTATAAGTGCTGTGAGCCACAAGTGTTGCCTCAAGCTTAAAGGGGAAAACTTCCTGACAAAGAATTTTGTGTTGCTGCAGTGAGTTGATAGAATTTTATTCTCTCTGTTGTGGTGGAAATGCTCGGTTGAGGAGAGGATAATGATCCTCTTCCTCCAGTGTGCAATGAATACCCTTTAACTGTCCAGTGTTTTTAGTCATGTGTGGAGAGTGCTTTGCAGATATTTCCCTTAACATTAAAATATTAATTACTTGGAAGGTGCAGAGCTGTAGTTTGCCTCTGAAGAGTTGAACTGGTTTATCTTTGAAGACTCTAAATATATATCTGTTGTTGATTTTGGATCTGTTTTGGCAGTACACAAAGAAAATAGAGTGTTATTTTATGGGGAGAGTACCTGATGTATGCAGTTATGGCCATGACAGCAGCTTTTTTATGTATGGCTCCAATTCCTATGATGGCCTAGAGACCCTCAGCAATGACAATGATTCATTGCTTTCAGTGATGAAAGCTATTAGTAGAACATTTCATGCTCCAAATTATCCTATTTATTATATCACTGAAAGCAAAATTGTAAAGTTCTTGCAATTAGAATAAAACTTTATCTTTGACTGAATATGCTGGGATGATATTTTTGAACATGTTAAATTGGGAAATAGGAATTTCTTTTGCAAAGTTAAATGCGATCCTAAAGAGGCATGCAATGAAATTGTACCAAGCTCATTTCTAGTTCCTAGCGAGTAGGTGTCCAGGTCATACCAGTCCCTGGCACCAGTTGTTGCTGGTAGACAGCAGCAGGCAGAAGAAAGCAAAAAGATGAACAGACAGGAAGAGTGAGATGGCTTCTACTGCTCATATATTGGAAAAACCAGAATGATAGAAAAGGTATGGAAAGAAGAGATATCAGGAAATAACGGCATTATATATATATATATCCTGTTAACAGGTAAAAAATTGTGGTAATTTTCTCATCCTTTTCTGCTTCATAAAGAAATGTGCCATTAATCTGGGTTAGGAATAAAAGTTAAAACATTTCAGAGCATGGTTGGTTTGTAAAATACTTGTCATGACTATTGCTTTGAGGAGCGTATTCACAGTATGGTGTTGGTGTTTTACATTTTTATAACTAAATAGTAAAGCTGCTGTAAAACTGAGGGGGAAATAACATAAAATTCTATAGGCTTCAAATGAAATTCTTTACTAATTTCTCCCTTGGGATTTATAAATAATGTGTACAGTAAATTTTTAGAAGACACTAGAGTGTAATATATGCTAATTCATTTTTTTCTTCTTCTCTGGAGAGAACTCAGCCAGTTCAAATATAGATTTCGGCTTCTGATAGTCTTTCCTGCTTGGAAAAAATCCCACCTCCCATACAGAAGAGACCTTTGCATGCACACACATGTGACCATGCATGAATCCCAGCACTAACAGATAGTTTAATTCATCCTGCATTTGGGAGAAAGAATAAAAGCTAGGAAAAATAATTAAGTCTATTTATTAATGGCCTAAAATTGTTAGGTTGGTTTTTTTTTTAAATAGGAATCACACTGGATAATTTCAGAGGACAAGAGTCTAGTGCAGCCTTTATCCTGATCATAAGAGTTGTTGTAAGCAGTTGTTTGAAATACTTGTACCACCAGTGGCTGAGTCTGGAGCAAATGCTTGCTGCGGCTGTGTTCAAAGATAAATTTTCCAGGAGTTTTCTATCTCATTACATGACTCCCTACAGCTCCTCCTCGTGGTAAAGCACTGGAAAACGAGGACAAGGAAGGCGTTGAGGCAGCATCCTTTGTACTGGACCAGCAGAGATAATCGAATATAATATAAAACCCAAATGAAACAAATCTCATTCATGCTCTGAAATCTGAAAGGATTCATGCTCCGTCAAATAATTAAGCTTAGTACAGATAAACGGGAGTGTTGTAGATGCTTACTTTCCTGTACAACAGTTTTCAGATTGCAAGGTGCAGTGCAATCCAAGTAAGAAAATGAAGTAAGATCAGAAACGTTAGCAATTGGTCACATTTGAAGCAAAAATTCTAATGATGCTTAACTCTACATTCAGGGTTTAGTAGTGTTTGGTAACCTGGAACATAGCAGCATCAATGTGTATTTGTAATATCATTCGTCTCATCCCTACTGACAAACACAAGCTGTAATGCTTAAGCCACACTTCTTTAGTAACTAAAGATTCTTAACACAATTTAAGAAATGTAACACATATCCATTGTTTTATAAATAAACACGGTAGCTGTCTTCTTGGAGTAAGGCCATTAAGTGTACTCTAAGTTAATTATAAGGAATTAAATGTAAACTTGAGACAACCTACTAATTTTCTTTCCACCAGCCAACTTTAAAATTATTTTTAGCACTCTTTACTTCACTGTTTATTTGAACAGCATAAGTTTATAGCTAATACAGGTCTATGTTCTAGGTAGTTTACTGCAACCCAGCCAGTTGTCTGAGACTGTTACCATGGGCCAATACTGCAGAAATGACACAAGTCCAGCTTTACTTTTGCATAGGGTGCAAGCTGATATAGATGGCTATTGCAGAGCAGGAGCTGTCTGGATTGAACTGGAAAATTTCTGGAGCAGAAGAATTGTTAATGGCTTTCACTTATATCAGTTGTAGTGAAATGGGTTCAGACTGAAAAACGCTGCATTGAGATTACACATATGAAGCATTTAGTGTTTGCAATTTTATATATGACTAGAAGAACTCAAAAAAGCAAATCAGGCTTGCCTTAAAATTACAAAAGATAATTTATTTACACACGTTAAGAAGAAAATAAGAAAAGAAAAAACACAAATAACAAATGAAACTTTCAGAACATCCTTCTCTCCTCCCACAAGTATTCATTTCCCTACACACAACATGAAAAGGCAAAACCTGTAACTTCAGTCAATTTTACCATTCAAAAAATAATCTTTCATCAGTTCTTTAGGAAATGAGTCTTTCTGAGTCCCATGGAGACATGGTCACATGAGGAACAGTCCTCGAGTGGCTTTTATGCCACACACCTGCAGCAGCCTGAAAAGAAGCCTCTGCAAATTGTGAAATTCTACCCATTAGCAGATTTCCCAACATCGCATATGGGCCATAATCTGCTTATTAGGGGTACTGTTTAAGAATGCCTCCTCTAGTATAAAACAAAGATTCTCCTTTTTTCTGTTTCAAAAATCATTTTCATCTCAAAATTCAAAACCTCCTTTTTTCTCTTAGGAGAACAAAAAAAACTTCATATCATATTACTTATTACTAGCACTTTATATCCCCCCTAAACAGCATCTATATGTTACAGGAAAAAAAAAATATTCCATTCTCCAGTAATTACTTGAAAACATCCAGCTGAATTAGGCCACTCCTTTTCCTTTGCCCCAAATAGTCTTTTCACTCTCCACTGACTCATGCTCTCTTCATGGTTCCATTACTTTATCTTGTCTTCACTCCAGGAAAACCAGTGCCTGAAAGATCATCTGCTGGCAAGAAAAATGGTTACTTGTGCCCAGGCCTGTGGTGACCATGTAGGCTCTGCCAGCGGGAGCTGCAAACTCCTCCAAACCACTCTGGCAGTGTGGGAAGGCTGCTGGGTGCCTTCTTTTCCATCCCTGGATCTCATGGCATGGGCCTCTCCCTCGAAAGGGCAGCGACTCCCTGAGGCCCGGCTGTGCCCGACCCCGCCGCCCCCGGCCTGGCCCCTGCAGTGGCTGCCGCACAGTGTAACCTCGTGCCTCACCCAGGGAGAAAGAGGGAGGCGGCTTCACCTTCTCAACTTTTTAGGGTATTTAACAAAAAGTCACATCCAGTTTTCTCCGTGGTCAGACCACATGCCAATAGCCAAGAACTGGCCTCTGATAGGTGTTCAACTTTTATAAAGAGATTTTTAAGGTTCTGGCACGGTGATATTCCATATTTTCCTTCAACTAAAAACTAAACCGTGTTAACCCATAACAACACATTAGGAAGAAATTTGTTTACTGTGAGGGTGTGAGGCGCTGGAACATATTGCTCAGAGAGGTTGTGGATGCCTCATCCATGGAAGTATTCAAGGCCATGTTGGAGGGGCTCTGAGCAACTCTGGCCTATTGGGAGGTGTCCCTGCCCATGGTAGGGGGGTTGGAACTGGATGATCTGCAAGGCCCCTCCCAACCAAACTAGTCTATGACCCAACAATATATATGCCATGAGAATTCCTGCAAATTCTGAGGCAAANATCCAGTTTTCTCTGTGGTCAGACCACATGCCAATAGCCAAGAACTGGCCTCTGATAGGTGTTCAACTTTTATAAAGAGATTTTTAAGGTTCTGGCACGGTGATATTCCATATTTTCCTTCAACTAAAAACTAAACCGTGTTAACCCATAACAACACATTAGGAAGAAATTTGTTTACTGTGAGGGTGTGAGGCGCTGGAACATATTGCTCAGAGAGGTTGTGGATGCCTCATCCGTGGAAGTATTCAAGGCCATGTTGGAGGGGCTCTGAGCAACTCTGGCCTATTGGGAGGTGTCCCTGCCCATGGTAGGGGGGTTGGAACTGGATGATCTGCAAGGCCCCTCCCAACCAAACTAGTCTATGACCCAACAATATATATGCCATGAGAATTCCTGCAAATTCTGAGGCAAAACTGAGGAAACTCCAGATTTGCTTAAGCCCAGAAGAGGTCTGCTAAAAAATTCACATGCTTGTCACGACTGGAGTGTTTTCATTTTAGAGTGTTTTCATTTTTCCCTTGCACTGCTGATACAATTTGTAAACAAGAATGCTGCAAAGGCTGGTCACTGCTTTGTAAGTATTTATTACAAGCAAGCGCACTTTCTTATTAAACTTTGGTTTAGTTTTTCCCTTGTTCCATCTTTTTCTGGTATTCTATATGGGATTTCATTCCTATACTCCTCTTGATGGAGTGTCTTCAGAAGTGACTGATTTTTTTTTATACCTACTGAGAGCAAATTAACAGGCATACATCTCTCCTCCACAGATAATTCGAGGAGTTAGGCTTCATCACAGTGCTCTTTGGCTACCATAAAGCACAGGAGCTGCTTTAAGTATTCTAGAAGTGTTACAGATACCTCTGTCATGCTTATGCTTGTGATACCTTTTTAATTGTCCTTTTTGGTCAGGCATTCAAGTAAATGCAGTTTATTGATGAAGCTCTGCAAGAAGTATTCATCTATCATATTGTGATCTGCAGATGTGTTCTTAAAACAAACGCTTTCGTAAGTCTCTATTGTACCTGTCAGCACATTTTATTGCTGTGCCACAGCATGTATGGATTACCACATCAATTCTAGATTTTTGCACTGGTTTGATTTGCCAATGACCTCTCCTCACACTCTGCAATGTTCTGTTAACAATATGTGTTCCTTGGCTCAGACTTAGGCCAGCAGTAATACAAACCTGGCCAGGGGCTGGGTTTAGCACAACTTGCATTCTTTGCTGCTCCTTTTCCTGAGGCTGCTTCACTCTGGACCTTCAATCACAGTCTGTAGAAATTGAGCCTACTATGGGAGGAGGAGAGCCGTTCTTGAAACAGTAAAAAGGACATTAGAGCAACACTTAACATGGTGCAAACAAATCTGTCTTTTTTGGTGATAACATTATTTCCTGACAGTCCTGCCCCCTTTTCTTTCAGATAAAGTCCAAACCCTTGTAAAGTTCTAGTAGGTGTTTTACTACAACATTTTTCTTTTCTTTTTAGGTAGATCTGGAAGCTGTCTCCTCCTTGCTCTGAATAAAAATGGCAGGACTAGTTTCACAGGCTGACAACTGCCTGATCACTGTTTGCTGGATCCATCCAGTTGTTCTTGAGTATTTTGAGTAAGATCCCAACATCCTCTCGATCTCTTTGAATCCCAAACCTCTGTCATCTGCAAGAGTTCATAATAATTATCCATTTGTCTTGTGTCTATCCAAATGTCTATATACAAATACTCTGGTGTCAGCAATTTTGTGATGCTCATCCTCTTATAAAACTAAACCCTTTTAAAACCCCTAAAGTCTGAGAAACATTATTTACCATCTGGACTAAGAGAGTCGTCTGAACCAAAATCTTTTATTTCAATGCATGTAGTCAACAGGATGTCCAGTTGACAAAGTTATTGTATGCACATTGTAGACAAACAGATATTCTGGATAGTTCAGCTTGACTGGTCCTCTCAGTAATTACATTTGTAGTACCCCGTTCCTTTTATGAGATGCCTCTACTGATACAGTCATGATGGGCATTACTGTGAGAAGAAACATCAAAAATATTAGGTTTCCTAGCCACAGTCTCATGACTAAACAAAAAATGCTTCAGTAAACATGGTCTGTGAAAATGAATAATTCTGAAAGGTGATACTACATTTTTCTTGGCAGATGTCATCGTAAGTACTGCTGATTTGCTGAAGTGTGCCTACTTTGGGAAAACAGTATCAGTGAAGTAATTAATCCTTCATGATTCCTTTGTGCCTTGAAGCTTTTGTTTCTTGTCTGACAAAAAGAAACATTCTGTCTCTGTGTTGTTGTTTCACATGAAATTTGTCACTTCCTAGAAATTTATTCTTAGCTGGAATTGTAGCTGCCTTGCTCTTTTGGCACAATGATATTTGAACATCTTTGCACTGAGAACAGGGGTGCAGCACTTTATTGAATCTTTTATTTAAGTTTAGTTCAGATGTTCAGGCTGCATGTGAAATGAAAATGTGATTGAAGCTCTGTGAGCTCTTTGGACAGTGTCCCATAAATTAATGCTTTGGAGGAACACTAGGTGGACACCTGGATCTTCTGAAGCTGTGTGAATTTTATGTTACATGTTCTCATTTAGAATGGCATGCACTAGGTCTTCTTTTGTTTCTAGTTCCATACCTTTGGTACTTACTCTACAAGCCTACATTCAGTACTATTGTAAACAGCATCAATTACTTGTTAGTGTTATGGAAATAATAGCAGTACCAGTAGGTGCAGGAAAAACCCTGACTGCCAATTTTGGTGACCATCTCAGAGAAGTTGCTCATACGGAAAAGCCACTCTACAGCATAAGCCTCTGATCACTCTTATAAATAGACTTGTCATCAAGGGTGATTTTTATCATTCTAAGGGACTTGGTCTTGGCTGTGAAAATGCAGCACAGTCTTCTGTCTCACATGATGTCCTGGTAAAGCCAGGACTGATGGGGTGAGGTAGAAAATTGTCAGTCCATTAGTTTCTTTCCCCTTGTGAGTCCTCAGCTGGAACAGCTAGAGTACTACAAGGTGGTAGAGATATGACAGACTCTATTCTCAGTGCAAAACAAACATGAAAAGCCAGCCTTGTTAGATGATGCACAAGAATCCTTTGCTGTTTGCAGAATCCTCTAAAAATGAACTCAAATTATCTAGCTATTTCTTTTTCACGTGCATTAAAAAGACGTCATGTCTTAAAGTGTTTTCTATAAGCATCTCAGAAAAACTAGCAGACCTGGGAACAAAATATTAAATTATGAAAATAAATTCTGAGAGGCACACTTTAAATGTTTTGCATGTGCAAGCTACAAGAGCTTTATAGCTGCTTTTCAGATACAATACTTGTTTTTTAGTTCTTAGATCTTTGATAGAATGTCATGGTGCAAGGTGAATGTGGTGAATTTGCTTCAGGAGATTATTACATATATATTTAATACAGAGCTAAATTGTTTAAATTTTGACAGAGTCATGTGGAATACATCCAGGTTTTGGAGCATTAGAGATCCTTTCAAGAAAAAA
This sequence comes from Hylia prasina, assembly GCA_013397195.1. Lineage (NCBI taxonomy): Eukaryota > Metazoa > Chordata > Aves > Passeriformes > Sylviidae > Hylia > Hylia prasina. The sequence continues at coordinate 265,579 of VYXD01015740.1, forward strand.
TGCACACGAAATACAAAATATTAAGCAAGTCAGACTTCATGAAAGGTCATTGTTCTTATTATTTATTTGCAGATGCTTAAAAGTGTTGGCAAATTTATTCACATAGGTGAAAGAAGAGACTAATTTATTCAAATCTTGCACAGAATAGTTACCGTTGGAACAAAAAGATGTTCCATTCAAAGTATCCCTACAACAAAGCAGGTCTGACATACAGACACAGATAAGAACAGAGTCATTCAGCAGTGTTCTTGCAATCCTGGGCTATTTTGATTATGCTTGAATAGATTACATAGCTGTAGACCATTTTCTTAAACACTGATGCATTTGAGATGAGAGGGACTGTTAGTTCGTTGGAATACCTCTCTGGTGACCTGAGTAGTCTTATCTCCAGAGGCAAGAATTATTTTGTTGCTTCTCTTCTAAAATACCACTAAAAGTAGTGGCATTTTAGGTAGCACTTGCTAAGCTTTGGAAGGAACACAACTTACCAAATAATTGTAGGAGAAGCACTTCGTGAAAATCTGTGAAAAGAGGAACAGAGGCCTTTAGAGACAAACTATTTCTGCTTTCTTCATCATCCATGAAATTGTGTACCTATGCTTGTGGAGACTGTGTAATTTTTTTAAAGGTGAGGTTTGTTCTACATGACTGTGTATCACTGAAGGCATGATGAAACACTGATGTTCTGGTGTTCCAAGTTTTCAAAAATGAAAAGTAACCTTTCTCTGGTCCAAGCACCTACTGTAAAAACTGAAGTACAAGTATGTCAGTTCTTCAGTGAAAGTTTATAAGAACTGTCTTCCTCTATCATGAAGAACAACATCATGTTCTTTCTCATTTGTTTTCCTGTTATTTTTGAACAAAACCACTCTTTGTAACAAAGATCTGTTTGCTTTCTCTGGCAAATGCAGCCTGTAACATGGTCATCTTTTTGTGCCTCTGTCTCTCTTCAGAAAGCTGATCATATCTGTAGATGACATATTGGGCAGTATTTACATTACACGTATTTGAGGAAGATTATTTGGACCAATATTCCAATTACTGAGGCTGAAATCACTATCTTTGTGAAGATGTGAATGGAGCAGCTTTTGGAGTCTGGCTGAGCAGGGTAAAAAGGGTCAAAAATGTCACCTGTAAAGATATTAAAAATAGAAAAAATTGTGAACATGTGTTGTTTAGTATTATGATAAAGCTTAGGAACCTTATTCCTTGTTGTTCTGGGTGCTGTCCAGAAAAACCCACCACAAAACAATGAACAAAGAGCTTTCCTGCCACAAAGAGCTTACAATTTAAGAGACAACAGGGTGGAGAAAGACAGTGAGGCATAAAGAAATAAACAGCTGCCAGTGAATTCATAGGAGACTGGTACAGTTGTCATTGCTGAGTATTTAATGGGAAGTGGATAAGAGCATGGCTTCAAATCCTTCAGTGCCCTATTCTATCAAGAATATTTATTCTTTATGTGACATGCCAGAATTGATAACTCTATCTTGCAAGAGCTGATATAAATTCCCCTAAATAATGAAATCCATACAAACACATTGTACAGCCTTTGCTATTTCTTCCATTTTTTAGGAAGGAAAAGAAAATGAACACATTTTCTGCTCCTTCCTCTGCAAGTATTCTGAGTCCTGGAACTTCAGCCTTACAGGAGTGATCTTTACTACTAGTGTTGTATGACTGAGTATCTCAGCCCTTTAAATTCTATGATCTGAGATGATGTAGTTTCTTGACAGGGTTAGTGATAGCCTTGTCCCCAGACACCATAGAGCAGCAATGTTCAAGATCCTGGCTGAGGTGAGGTAGAGAAAGAACAAGGGAGAGACTCAACTTCAGTAGAGAAGACTTTGGCTTATTCATGGGGAGCTGGTGGGTGAGATCCTGTAGAAGGCATCGCTGAAGAGCAAAGGATCTCAAGTTCTTACTCATAAGGAGCAAAATGTTGTCCATGCCAGGACTCAGGAAAATGAGTACACATATCATGGCTTGACAAAATAGGGAACATGTGGCTCAGTTCCAAGGCAAAAAGAACATATGTAAGAGGCAGAAGCAGACTAAAGAAAGAATATAGAGGCTGCCCATGATGGCATAGGTGGCAATAGGGAAGCAAAAGTTCAACTAGAACTGAAACAGACAATAAACCTCAAGGGCATGCTTACTGCTAATTTAGCAGCAAAAAGAAGAAATTATGGAAATGGCCCATGGCTGAAAGTGCTGGGTAAATTAGTGGCAGAAGATTTAAAAATGCCTCTGTCTTTATCAGCATTTCCCAACCCTTGTGGGCGGAGACGTGTTCAAATAGGAGAGAGAGTGTTGGATGGCCCAGTGAGAGTTCACTTGAGAAATTTCAACCTGTAAAAATACATGGGACTAGATGTAACCTTGCTTGAATCTTTTGGAAATTATCGCTCAAGTCCCCTTGAAAGCCAGTCCTTACCACATAAAGGAAAAGAAGGTCGCTGAGAGCAGACAGTGTCGATTTGTCAAGGGTGATGTTCTTGACCAACCCAAGTCATGTTATAATGAAATTACTAGCTCTATGAATGAGGAAGGAGCAATGGATGTTGTCAGCTTTGACTTCAGCAGGATGACAAAATCTTGCACAGCTCTTTTCTGTCCAGGTCATGGTGTTACAGTGGTAGAAAAACTGAAAATTCTAGTGGTTTCAGTTAATTCTTCAGTCATTTTTGGGGTGTTTCCAGTAGTACACCTTCTGCAAATGGCCTTTATACCATCTCATATTCCAGTTATTCATACCTCTACAATTAACATCCGGAATTTATTTTTTTTCTCCAAATGTTCCATTTCAGATGTAATGATATGAAGTAGCCTACTCTGCTCTGGCAAACAAGTCATCCCTCCCGGCTCCTTGTCTCCCATACTATAGATAGCTGTGGGGTTTTTGTTGGATTTTTTTTTTTAACCCCTGTTGCCTTCTTTCTGACTTAAACGTCATTATTAAATACTCTGGTTCCACTCAGTGTTGACTCGTGCAACACATGCTCTTCTGAGGACTGCTGTGTTGCTTAAGCAGTAATTAAACTCTTACCCCCTGAGGTTAATTTTTCCCTACACCAATTTTTCCATTGGTGTCATACTGAGGTAGACACCTTGATCTTGTAGAATGCAAGTTTGTGTCATCTGTATTGGCAAAAAGAACTATTAGAAAAGAAGCTGCAGTTTCTCAAAGCCGTCTCTGCAAAGAAGTACTGACCAGGTGTTTTGGAGTATGTCACATTCATATCACAAAAAGATGGTTCTGTGTCCAAGTCAGCTTGGAGGGGAGCTTCAAGAGCATGGGTCTTAGAGGCTGGCCATAGGGGTTTCCCCAGTTTTTAACACAGTACTCCAAATACCTAAAAGGGCTTAAACTTAGGTTTGTATTTATTAGTGTAAGTCCTTGCATATTCAAGATTTGATGCAATGATAAATATTTTTCCTTTTATCTACTTAATAAATGCATCTAAAAATTCCTTTAAGTTCACAATTTTCCTTGATCTTAATTCACATAGAATAAAGGAACAAAGTATTCATGAATATCTTATTAAAGCTGATTATAAATTTAGATTAACTTACTTAGATTGTAGTGTACCATGGACCCTTGTAATCATTTATTCATTATGTAATAGGATTGTTTTTTGAAGAAAACTCTTCTCTTCTGATGGCCCTTCACTGTAAACAAAATACAGCATTCATATATTTCAGAAATGCCTCTTTAGATGCTTCACGTTTAAAGGGTTTTCACATTTCATTTTCAGTCTGAACTGTAGCAGCATCCACATTTATAAATGTCAACATGAATTTGTCTCCTAAATTAATTTAATTATCTAAATATCAAAAGTAATTTCACACCTGCAACTCTTACCTACTTCACAAAAGGCAACATAACTATCCTGGCCACAGTCTTCCAAACAAACTGTGGCTCTTGGCTCCAGCTAAAGTATTATGTACCCTAGAGTCTTAGTTTCCCTTTTCTTGTCTTAGCAGATTTGGTGGCTATGTAATAATGTTACTTTAATGTCTCAAAAATGTGTTTAAAAAATACCCATATCACAACATCTAAAGGAAAGAATACTTTAGCATCTCAAAGTATCACATTTGAGCATCCCATTTGGAAAACAGGTTGACAGACGGATCAAAAATTGCACTCTTTCTTTTTCTGTTTCCTGAAAGACCAAATGCAGAGATGTATCACATCACTGTCACAATGGATCACTTTAATTGTGATGCTCAATGGTGATGTGGTACTATTATGATTGCACTATAAAAGGTTTTTCTGATACCTTCCTATTTTTAACTTTCAGTGACACTTGAAGGAAATTCTAGGGTTTTTTTTGTAAATCAACATTTTTAACAAATTGAAAGTGAAAAGAAGGTGTTCACCCTGCTGGTTTTGTCTAAAGATTTTGGGGGAGGGAGGAAGGAAAGCACATGACCTGGATTTAATTAGATACAAGGGTTGCTTAAATAAGAATGAAACAAACATATTTTTCTTCCTTTATTATCAACAAGCAATCACTGAGTTTTAAATAAGGGAGAGGCAATGCATCTTCTCAGTCTTGCCCAATGAACAAATGAGCATAAATTGGCCATCAGTAGAATAACCTAGAGGTTAGCCTTAGCAGGGCACTTGAACACATTAACTTATGATGTTCCATCTGGTCCTGTGTTTCTTTGCTAAAGGAGATCAGAGTTTATTATCCTACTCCCATCCCAAAAACAGTGCTCCTCCCTCTTAATTTCAGTCCCTCCCTCCCTTCATATGTGCCCTGAAGCCTCTTTGCTGCTCTAGCTGGTGCAGTAAGAACTTGCCCTTCCTTTCTCAATCTATCTCAACCATTGTGCAAAGGAATAAATCACAGCAGAAACTGACTACCTCTGAACTTATTATGGGTGACTCAATATTTTATTTAAATAAAACTTGCAGGACTTTAAGATTTTAAAAATCTCAGTTCATGTAGGAAGATCCTTGTGAGCAGACCAAAACCTTATTTTTCCTGAAAGCTGTTTTTAGAATTATGAAAATTAAGAAGATGCAAAAGACTCTATTGGAATCTGAGATGCAGTAAAATGAGGCTGGATACATGAATAAGTAAAATCTATAGTGGGAGGAGATGCTAAAAAAGCTGTGGGACATGAGTTGCAAATAGATCAATATAAGGACAGTCCTATTTTCTCCTGAATTTTCCTAAAGTTTCCTGGAAAAAACTGCTGTTGTCAACTGACTACCACTGTGGTAGAAAAACCTGTTTCAAGAATCCATCTGTGTCTGCAGCTTGCTGATATCACAGATAACAACACAGCAATCTCCAAATCAGTCCCTTGTGCCACTCTTGTCTGCAGGCTGTATCTAGACTACAGACATTAGCTGCATAGCTGCATCAGCAGAGGTTCTGCACCAGGTTTTCCTGCTGGTTTGGGTGGGTTTTGGCTCAGGTTTTTACAGACCAAAGTTAAAAATGTCCTTCCCTTATTTATTCACTCTCCTTTGACATTTTCTGTAAAATTGCTGAGGTTGTTCTCATGAGAGTAACAATTGCTACTTCCTGGAATGACAAGGAGGTCTCCTTAACACCTCAATGCAAACTGATGCTGTTCTTGAATATGGGATTCATCCACTTTTTACATCAGGTACAGTTTGATGATGGAGCTGTGTCTGACAGGCCTAAAGGAAGCATTAGGGCAAGGGATCCAGTCAGCTTTCTGAGCAGTGATGAGGCAAAACACCGAGCTCAGATAGTCTGTATTTTATTTTAACCAGTATTTCTCCAGACACTTAAGCTCACTTTACCGGACAGTAACACAGCATTACCAAGACTGAGGTGTTCTGTGTTGTAATAGCGGTCACAGACATTTCCCTATTTCCTTTTTGTTACTGACCATGGTTCTCTGTTGTGCCTGCCTGGAATCCCAGCAGCTTGGCCTCTAATATACTCTTGTCCTCTTTGCAGGCCTGCTGATTCCTGGGGCTCTTGTTCTACTCTACAGCCTGTACATGAGAAGGCAGGAGGGAGAAACAAGGAGTCAGTCTGATGTGCAATAACCCAGTCAGTGCAAGTTTGGAAGTAAATCCCACAGAATCAATGAATGTTTAAGGTTGGAAGGGACACCACCCACAGAGAGAATCAGGAGGAGCAAAAGATGTAAGTATTCAGCTCCCTGTCTTGTTTTCTAAGATCTGAAACTCTTTCTGAGGGTTTTTGGTGAGTTTAAAGGCTGAAATATTTCCCAGAAAGTCAGCTCCTTGCCTTCATACCAGCTTCCTCCTGCTGTAGCTTTGACATGGTGTATTCGTGTGTCCTTCACTCACACATGCCCAAGATCACTTGATCATTCCTGCAGTACATCAAGGCTGGTTAAGAAGTGTATGAAATATGATGCTTGTTATGACACTTAGAGCTGAACTGTCCTTGGCAGCTTCTTCATGTGCTGTGTAATTTTCATGTACCTCTGAAGAAAGAAAAGTAAAAGGGAGAGAAAGAGAGACTGGTTTTCTGCCAGGCTATCTAGGGAGAAAAGTATAACATGAATCAAGAGGAAAAAACTTTTGTTTGAAATAAAAGTATGGAGAGGTTGATACTGGACTCAAAATCACGATTGTGGTCTCACCTGCTCATTTTACACTGCCTCCAGTTAAATTACACATCACTGCTCCTGGTAGAAGTGTAATCAGGGCCAAGACTGTGACAGCCAGAAGACGTTATTGTAGATTGCTCCATTGTTGCAGTGAAATTATCATCTAGCTCTCCAGAAGTATTAATATTTTTGATCAATTTAAGGCCGAATTCTTTGGTATCCCCAGTTTTTTGACTTGCCCTCCAGAAAGATAATATAAATGTAGCTAAATAGAACAGCTTGTACTCAGCTCAGCTACTGAAACATCTAATAACTGTATTTTATATGAATAGTTCTGTGGACAAATCATAAACCAATTTGTGCCCTTGCATCCTTTTTGAGAAAACAAGAAATGGAATTTTGCAGATGTATTTGTGCTTTCCCTTAAGCGAACTAAAATATGTTTAAAGTATGGTAAACTTCAAATGCATGTTATTTTGTCTCCCCAGTCACTAGTTGGCGGTGAATGCCCTTAACAAAAGCATCGTGTACTTCAGTCACTAAAAGTCAAGTGTACTGATGTTTGGTAAACTCCAAGACTAATTTGAGAGGACATTGTTCTGAAAAGAAACTTCAGAGGCTGAAAAGAGTCTCCCACCTCTAATTGCAAAGCCCGATGTTCATTAATAAGGGGGAGACTTCAGTCAGTCCATTGTGTATTTTGTAAAGATAAATCCACAGCCTTGTACAGGATCCAAAATTTGATACTCCGTAGTTTTAATGGAAAGTTTTCTCTGCCAGCTGAAGTCTAGGTGTTCTTTTTGAAGGAACCTCACTTAATAAGTTTTGTCATAAGATATTGTTTTCATGGACAAAAATGTATAGTTATATTTTGAGGGGAACTCTCAAAACCTGTTTTGTTAGCGTATGTTGTATATGTTGTTGTTTAACCATTTGTATTTCTACTTAATGTTTACTTAGAAAAGAACAAAACAGGAACAAATTATTCTTTCTATTCTTTGGATTAGAAGTTCAGTGCATTGTTTCTGGTCTAGATGTAGTCATGCTCTTAAAAGACAATGTACACTTGTTTAGATGTGCTTCTTTTTGTCCTGATTGCACTTCTTCTGAAGTCAATGGATGTCAGTGGTGTTAGCAACTGCTTTTGACAGTCCTTAGGAAGGATGTGGAAATTCATTGCACAAGCTTGGTAATCTGTAGTTTACAGTATATATATTACTCAGTACACCACAAGGGTGGTATAAATGCTTTTTCTGGGCAGTTTACTTTTGCTTTGGTTAGTGGTAAGTTGCAGGAGTCTTTTATTTGCATTAACAATGATCAGACTCAATTCCTTCCTGAAAGAATGAATTCAAATTAAAACAAGATAGGAAAATTAAGGGGGTTGTTATTTTATAGTTTAATGGAGCTCTATTCCAGTAGAATCCAGAAGTAGATGCTTTATGGTTTGTGTCCAAGGTTTTTCTCATCAATAAGGGCATTAGTGCATACCTGTGACACAAAGTCAGGAAGCAGACCTAAAACTGGATATGAATGCCATACTTCTCATCCACAGTGCCCTCCCATCAGCAGTCTCCCATCAGTCTCAAAAGCTGTTTGTTGTAAGTGGTATTGTAGATGATTGTATTTGGCATGAAGGAGGTCTTCAGGATGAGTTGCATACACCTCAAGGCTGTCTGGATACTTGTAGCATAGATGTGCTGCTAATCCAATGCTCACAATGTGTTTTTTGTGAAGGCTTAGGGCAGATACAAAGAGAATAAAAAAAACTGCTGTGTTCCTGCACCAGCAAACAGACCTACACAAATTAATAGGCTACAAGCCCTTGTAGGTCTCTACAGTAGTCAGAGGCCGAAGAGGTATGTGTCAAGAGGGATGCCCAACACCATCTGTCATGCAGAAGTGTCTCATACAACTTCTATTCAGTCATGGCAGACACTAGCAGAAGGCATGAAGTCTCTTTTGGGGTTGTTTGGTTCTTTATAAATGCTTTACTCTTCCCTAAGAGTAATGAAGAGTATTCCCAGACCAACTGTTTTCTAGTTTTTAAAAAAAGAACTTTGCTAAAAAGATTTCCTTCCCAATGCTTCCATTAACATTTGATAGGATATCTTAGGATACTATTCACATATTTAAAGAAATGGAAAAATGGCAATAAATCCCTCATATTTTCATATATGTTTTCAGATGTACAGTATACATTCTTAGTCAAATGTGTTCAGTCGCTTGAGAATAGAGAAGCTACAAAAACTAAGTATGATGTCTTGACTTGCACAGCACAGTGCAAACTCATATTTAGAAAATGTTCAGGACACATATAGTTACCCAAAAGACTGGAACAGAGAAAGGAAGACAAAGGAAAAGTGATGATTTTCATCTAGCTTATTCAGGAGTTACTTCTGCAAAAGAAACATGTCAAAATAGTGCATTAAATCCATGAAAATTAAATGGCATATTATAAATTTGAGAGATCTGGAACATTTTTGATGAGCTTGCCTCACCATAAAAATCCCATCCTGGATTTCTAATCTTAAATCAAGGAAGCCATTTTGTGAAAATGAGAAAGGATTCTTAATTTGTGGCTGTAAGTACTTCAACATGCTCCTGATACTTCCCCGAGGTCTCAGTCACAACAGACACTTGCTGCTGGTTTTCAAAAAATTAAAATGCAGATTTGTTCCCTGCTGTGATGTGCCTAGGCAGATGAAAAGAAAATAAATTGAGGTCAATATGAAGTAAGTTTTACATATTGGATGTGTGCTGTTATGTTTCTTCATGTAATTATTGTATGTGCCTTCTAGTGCCACCAGTCAACAGTATTATACTCAGATGTTGTCCATCTCCTTGCAGCCTTGAGGCTCTGTGGCCAAGACTATTCCCACTGCCAGCAGTGTGTTGGCAGCAGCCAGTGACCTGTTGTGCCCTGTTTCTTAAGGCAGATGTTAAGCAATACCAGTACCAAGATCAACACTTAGAAGCATTGCTAGTAACTGACTACCCTTTGATTCTGAGCTCTTTGAGGCTGGCCGTCCAACTAGTTTTCCATGCTCATAAGCCATGCCTTTCCAGATAGGATGAAAAGATTCTCTGGGAGACTGTGTCAAGAGCCTTACTAAAGGCATCCACTTTCATACCCTTATTTACTGAATGAAATAATCTCATCACCTTTGTCTTTTTCATTTGTCCAAAAATGAGGTTCAGGAAGATTTGCTGCATTTTCTTCACAGGAACTGAGACAAAACTGACCAGCTTGTAGCTTTTCAAATCTTTCTTTATCAAAGGGGAGTGACATTTGCCAAAACAGCCACATGCCATGCCTACCCAGCTTTATGCCCATTGGAGAGGACTGCTGTGTATGTTTTGAGCTTGCCCTGGGAGGTCAGCTATTCTTCCTCTCTCTGTCTTGTTGAAAGACATACGAGATACTATTGAAATCAATAACACTGTTCACCTGTTTAAAAATGGACGGGATATTAAATATGTGTTCATTTGAGGGGCTGAAGCACTCCCATATTAAATGGCAACAGAACAGGTATTAGCTAGAAGATACCATATTCAAAAATTTTGTATCTTATTTTCAGAAAACAAATCAGAAAAACAAACTGAAACTTTTGCCATGTTTTGAGGAAAATTGATCTTTGGAGCCTGGCTTTGTTCCTTAGGTCTGTATTTAGTCAAAGCTGTGAATACTTCCTTTCTGAAAGACACAGCAGAGGGAAAATTTGTTTTAGGCAGTTTCAGCCAATCCACCAAGCTTTCCCTAACTGGATTATTTGTATTAGTCGAAGCCAAGCCTTCTTGAAATCATGCAACTGATATTTCACCACAAGAAATTTCCGTGGGAATAGTATAAAATTTTATCTAATTCCTGATTTAATGCATTCTTCTTCTAACTGCTGATGATACTTCCTAAAGTTGCTAAATGCTTAAAGAGCAACTAGTTGCAGCTTCATGAATTTCCTAAATGTTCTTAAAAAATATCCGCAATACTTCTTAGCAAAGAAGAATAAATTTATTTAATTTTATAAAATCTCATCCTTTCAAAACTTCAGAGAACCAAAAGAAAATGGAAATTAAGGAGTTTCTAATAAGGGAACTTAGGGAAGCAGGTGTACTATTAAGGATGAACACTGCATATTTTGCATGTGGTTTATTTAAAGTATATACAGTTATTGGTCTTTTCCCTGGGAGCTGTCTAATGCATGTGGAATTAAAATGCCATCAGGAATTTTTGTTTGTGTCTGGTTAGCTTTTTCCTTCTGCTTCTTATATTGATCACAGATTTCACACTTGGCTGCCTTTTAACTTCAAAGGCAACATTCCCTGAACCATATGTAAGGTATCACTGTTTTGGAGGCTTGCCATTTGCAAAATTGTTTCCATCTTTCCTGGATTTGGTTAAAAATGGTTTGGCAATGAGCATTTGATTTATGTACTTATCCCATTTATTTCAGCTTAGTAGGTCTTTCTCCACTTTTTGTCACCCTTCTTGGTGTATTGCACAACTTTCTGTTGCAATCGCCTGCGCTGTGATAGAGGCTGGCCGTGTGCTGCCCGAGAGGTCTTTCACAGTGTTACAGCCTCCTGATCCTGTTGCATGAGAAGTCATATTTGGGGACCTAATTGCAAAACAAGATCACTTAAATGCATAATTTTCAATATATGGGCCAAAGATGCAGAGTTTTAGAGGGTCAAAGCTGTCAGAAATGGTAGTTTTCATCCAAACCTGTAACTATTTGAAGTTTATCTGATTATCTGGAATGCTGTCATGCATGACAACAAATTGTATCAGATATATTGAAATCATTGTTCCTCATTGTGATTATTTTCAAATTTAAAGTAGGAAACCAATTTTCTACCTAAGCATGCTGTATTTCTTTCTTATTACTATCATTTAGAAAGCATGGTTCTTGATAAGTCTTGCAAAAAGTCAGTTCCCTTTAAAATTTTTATCTAGTTTCCTCAGTATTATTGCTTTGACCAATCAGAGTACAAAAACCTTACTCCCAAAAAATATACCTTCAGCTTTTATAGTTTTATTTTCATTTCTCTTCAGATATCTGTAATAGAATAAGAATAGTCTTGGAAGGTAGATGAACAAAGGAAAATAGTATTTTAAATTTCTGGTTTTCTCTTGCTGTATTATTCGTGCTTCTTCAGTATTTTGTGGATCTCTAATATCTAGTTGCCACTTTAACTTTAACCTGCACACCCTTTAATCTTTCAAAGATATTTGGAAGATTGGGAACCATTTTCCTACATCATATTACAGAAGATTCAGGTGATTTTTGTCACCAAAAAGCTCTTGAATTTTTTGTTAAAATTAATGAGAAATTTTCCAGTGATGTGGTGGTTTCCCTGCAAGAAATACCAATTCTGTGGCTTCAAATATTTCATTTGGTAGAGGCTGGGTTTATCTGCAGTGTTTTTAATGTTGCCCAAGCGTCCTGGGCATGGGAACAAAGCAGAAAGGCTCATGTGGACGTCTACATGGCTGGCAGACTGTGTAGAACTCCCAAAGACCATTCAGAGGCACAAATTTTGTGTCCTTCCTACATGCATTCGCAGGAATCTGTGTCGTGATGATCCAAGCAAGAGGCCCCTCCAGCAGCAGATGGAGCTCTACGTTGCACTTTTTGTGTGCATGGCTCAAAGCGGGTGTATGTCGACATCAGCAAGTCATTGCAGGCACATGCTGAAGTGATTGGGAGCTTGGTTTTTGACCCACAAACAGGTATGTAAATACAGATGACACTTTTGCAAATCAGGAAGATATTTGTGGGGCCCTGATGAAGAAATTGTCTCTAGAAGAATGCTTAGGGGAAATGGTGTTAGAAATTTGGTTGAAAGAAGAAAGAGAAAGGAGTAATGAAATTGGTGAGCTGCAAGAAACAGAGCTGAGGGAAATACTAACATTTATATCTATATCTGTATCTGTATCTCAGCACAGTTGACAGTGTTATAGCTTGGTAAGCAAGGAGCTGCATAATTCTGTGGCACTGGGGGAAGATTTTAATGCTTCTCCCTCTGCACTGTTTGTTTGTGTTCCTCTTCTTCAGAGGATTTGTATATTTTCCTTCCCATAAAGTGGTGCCACACTGAGTGCACATCTCTGCCATCCAAACCCACCAGCAGATCAAACAGTTGTCTAGTATGCCTTTATTACTCCAAAAAGTAGCTGCAACCCATCCCAAACATCTCTTTGCTTCCGAAGCAATACTTCCCAGAAGTATTTCCCTTATTCTTTTATTTTCTGGATCATCTGGAAACTTTGTTGTCAGTATCTGAAGTACCTTTCATTGAAGAAGTTCTTATTTTGTTTTGGTTTGTTTGTTTTAATTTCAGTTCTCATTCTCCCTCCAAACCTTTCTTCTTCCCAGACACAATAAAATGCATTTTACAGCAAAGAAAAAACCCATGATAGAGCCTCATTACATGTCATAAGCTGCAGCAATATGATTTTCTTCATGTTTGTGTGCATAGCAAACAGGCAAAAAAAACAGATAAAGAAGATAGTTTTGATGTTAAGAATGCAAATCCCACTGTGAGAGGGGTGAATCTGTGCAGGTCCTCAGAAGTTATTGGACATTCACTGTCCATTTACTTTTGAATGAAGTCTGTTTCCTCAGCAGTGGGTGTCACAGACTGATCTATTTCATTGCCTTTGCTATGTTATCAAGTTGTCTTCTTGATATATTAATAACGTGGTTTTTAAAGAGCTAATTGATATTTCTGTAAAAGACCCACAACTTAATTAGGAATACTATAACTGCTTCAAGAAGGATACTAGTTCATGTAATTAAAACATAAACTTAGGAACTATTGTACTTATAGTATTCAAATTTCAGGGTTATGTATTTTTAATTCCATTTGAACAGTGCTTTGTTCTTTGTATTTTTCTTAAATACACCACTTCTTTTTCTGCAAAATTCATAGTCCTATGGTTCTTTCTTCTTGTGCCTCCTCTCTTTTCTTTGAAGTATTTTTGGTTTTATACTGAGGCCTCCTCAAGTGGACCATGAGATGAAGACTGATATTGTTGCTCTTCCACTCCTTAGTATCTTTAAAAGACAAAATGGTTTTGACATTACAGCCAATAAACCTTACTTTTGATTTTAAAGTCTTGATTGCAAAAATGTGTTGACTAACATAGCTTAGAAGTTTGGTATGGATGAAGACTCATGCTTAACATGCATTTAATTGCCCAAAGTGAGCTCTTGGGATCTGTCTTTCATCCATGTCTTTTGAGTCCCCCAGATAAAGATCTTTGTCTCTTCTTCCTAATTGTGACTTCCCCTGTTAACATACAAGGTATTCCCTGATCTAATTGCAGAGCAGATAGCTCTTAAAATAGCTTAGAGTAGCAGAAGGAACAATTTACTGCAGTCACTTACTGTAGTGTGTGTCAAGGGAAAGGGGAAACATCTTTTCTTTAATTTTGCATTGACATCCACAGTGGCTGCACTAAGGAACCACAGCCCACTGTAGACTCCCCATCCATATCTAACTCCAGTCCTTTTGGGCATAACAATGGATTATAACAGAGCTTCTCAGCAGGCTTGACTGTCTGATTAAAACGTTACTGCTGTTGTCTGTGTTACAACATAAATTGGGGAACTCCCCCCTGGCCAGAGTGCCAGGAGCCTTTGCAAATTGTGCTTGACAACTGGCCCGTTGGAATCGTTCAGCCCGAATAATCAGAAATGCCAACTTCTATGCAACTTTGGAGTGCTTCCTAACTGACCTATTTTGGTTGGACAGAATATAGAATCAGTGCTCTGCATGTACTGCAATGTAGTTTGTTTGTAACAAAAATACAAAAATGTGCAAAGCCTTTTCTCTTTTTTTTTTTTTTTAAGGAGGGACAGGATGAGCTTTGGTTTTCACTTGTTAGGAACAATGCTAACTAGACACAGTCAGAATTTCAATGTACCAGAACAATGCAACTTTACACCCACATCTATTCTTGGCTTCAGCACTTGTGACAAGACCTGGGGACTGAAACTCACTGCCTCAATATCACCACATGGAAAATGAACTTGCTTGAAACTGTGCTTTCAATAAGATAGTAGAATTAAAGTAATTAAATATTCATTTCCTTATTGTTGAAATGCTTCATGGATTAGTGCATTTGGGAGTTTGGCTAATTAGTATTATGATGTTGTTCAACCAGCATTATCCAACATCATCTGTGTCATCTTTACGAATATCTTTACTAATAGTTTCAGATCAGAGGCAAAAAATTTTTCCAACACGACANGCTGGTATGGGGAATGAACTCTGTTCTCATCCCTATAAAGAGGGAAGAAGAGACTATTTCTCAAAGAAGAGAAAGAAGGGGTAAGATGTTGAACGACAGATTTAAAAGGACCAGCTGATATGTAGATATTTAGGTGTTGAAGGAGGAAGAAAGAGGATGACAAGTAAATAAATAATAAAGATATCAGTTAAATCACATTTCATGTTCTGAAACCAAACAGGTTCTAGGACTGACAGTAGGATAGTCTTGACTTTTCATGTTAGTTATGAACCTTTCATGTTAATGGATTAGTTATCTGTAAACCTATTATGGGTTGTCATAGAAAACAGCCATTTTTTTTCCTGATCATGAATTGCAGATTGTTATTTGTGCAGCCTGTAACAAAAGTCCACGATTTTTCTCTTGCACTGCTCAGCATAGGGGATACAATGCTTAACACATATTAAGAGAAAAACAGCCTATCCTGTCAAGGTCAAAAGCAGCTCAGGTTTGCTATAGGCAAAAGTCCATCTTCCTGGTCCTTGCTCAGCTTGCCAGTAGAGTATTCCTGTAAGAAACTGTCAGTACAGGGAGGTGTGTTAACCGCTACAAAATGTAGACATAGCACTGCCAATCTGTGTTTGCTCTGGACTGCAATAGTATTGCAGTCAGAGTTGTGATTGCCATGAACTAGGAGGGATCATAATGATACCCTTTGGTATCCACTAGCTTGGGAGGGCAACCTGCAATCATGGTACGGTCATGGTGCAGAAGTCTCCAGATTTCTCACACTCCCAAAGATGTATTTTGAGATTATTCTTAATCGCCAGGGGTTTCAGTTCAGCACTTCTTTTGGACACTACTCTTTNACGAATATCTTTACTAATAGTTTCAGATCAGAGGCAAAAAATTTTTCCAACACGACAACCACTAGTTTGTGAAGTCTCCTCAGCAATCAAGCACAGTACACTTGAATATTTTGTATCTGCTGACTCAGTCTAAATGACATTGTCCAGAACATGCCCATGCTACTTCCCTGTATGGATGCACGAATAATTTATACTAACTCTCCTCCTGAAGCGACAACCCTTGAAGTTACTGCTGTTATCTCCTCACAATGTCTTGGCGTGACCTGTTTGTGGTTTTTCTTTCCCTTTGCAAAATTTTGGAAGACAGTTTTCTGGTTTGTTACAGATTTAAGGCAGGTAGAGCTGACTGTGCCACACCAGCAATAGATACTGCACAACTGTGTTGCTATTCCAGGTCCTGTCTCTGGAAAGGCGCTTTGCCTTCAGGTGCTGGGTGCCGTCGATGTCACCTGCTAGCTCATGCCATAGTCCGGCTGGCTGTGAGCTCCAAAGGGTTAACAGCAAGCCAGCGGTGATGCTGTAATCCTCCAGGGCTGCCAGCATGCTGCACTGTTGTTGTGTCGGATCAGGGGGGTCTGAAGGAGGCTCCAGCAGCTGCCTCAGTCATGTCTGTCATTTCGGGTCTCTGCTCCTAAACAACATGGATGGCGTAGCAGGTAAAAAGAATTACTGAAAGCCACAGTGGGAACGAATCTGTGTCCTTCCCCTCCCTACTGCATCCAGAAAATGCACGACCTCTGAGAAAGAGCCCTCACCTCCTCAGAAAACTAACACAGCGTGTCAGAAACGTGTGCCCTTGGGGTGTGAGGGGAACAAAACCCCGTTTGACAAACAACCCTCGTCCTGACTGTAATGGTGAAAACAATGCAGGTAAACCCAACTGCCCTCTGCCCTACTTCTCTTCTGCTGTAAGCAAATAATTCTCCAGCAAAATAACCAGAGGGAGCACTTTTTCCACAACATTGCTATTTTCTAAAATCTGCATTGACTTTGTCCTTACATTGACATTGCAACCATCTGGTATGAACGGTTTGATATGAAGTGGGGCAAATCCACCCTCTAGCTTCTAAAGAAGTACTCTTAGTGAACCATGCTAGATTTCACTTTTATTTTTAAAAAGGCTTTGTGCATTAAACTGGGGAGAGCAAAAGCCATTTGGAAATGTTGGAGCTGGACTTCAGCTCCATTTGTAGACATGTAGTATAAGTTCATGTATTTTTATGGTTTCTGTCTCACTTGTTATCAAAACATTTGACATATTTGGCCACATAAAACCTTTGTAGGATTAAAAAGCAAAAGGAAAGAAAATAAAATAATAACAAAACCACCCATACCAAAATAGTTGTTATTTTCTAGGTTGAAAACCTAGGCATAGAGGTGCATGAATCCAAAGTAACAAAAACATCTGTGTCTAGGTTATCAATCTAAATCTCTGGATTAGTCTTCTACTTGGGAATCTCCCAAGATACTGACACCCATGATAGGAAATCCATATTTTCTTGGTTACATAGATGTGTTTTTTCTTTTGTAAATCCCTGCTACACAGAATATACTAAGCTTTGGGTTAATCACTGAGGCATGCAGCAGGCCAAGGGGAAAGCTGAGACAGTGACCTGTATATTCTGGGATTCATCCTTCACATGTCATGAGCCAGAGTGTTTGCTAGCATGTCAGAGCAAGTGCTCTGCTCCCAAGTGTCCCACTGGCATGCCTTCCTCTGGGAAGCTCAGCAATGGAAGCTTCTCCACATCTTCCAGTTTTAGTGGGAGAGGGAAAGAAGGAAGGAAGGAAGGNAGGATGGAAGGAAGGAAGGAAGGAAGGAAGGAAGGAAGGCAGGCCTAGGTCACAGCATTTTATGTGGTGAGATTGGTCAGTGATTGAATAGAGTACAAGGCTGTGTAATGAAAAAGCAAGGGTAGGTGTATTAATGGGTTAT